>JAPYYV010005664.1:0-15129 GCA_030522625.1 Copidosoma aretas | reverse complement strand
AGAAACAGTTAATCGACCCTCGAAGAAAAACAGCAAAGGCGAAACGGCGAGACTCGAACGGCCACCCATCCAAGTACTAGCCGCGCCAAATGCTGCTGGGCATCGTTTGATCGACGGAACTGCGATTCTACCATTGCGCCACCGTGTCGGTCAATAATTCTCCTACTCATTGTGATAGTTATTTTTGTTAAATTGCAAGCAATATGCTAATATTCTTAGTAATCGAGGACACGATGATATGTGCGCAGTCAGAGACTCAAAAAACTCTTTCTGTCGTAATAAAGTAGTCACACAAATAACTTTCTTAAGACCGGGTAGCTCAGCGTTCGACAAATGAATAGAACTCGGCCACTGTGATTCTGACTACGCGAGCCACGAAGGACCCTTGAACTACGTTTTATTATTCACAAATCCTTGGGGTATTTGCTCTCGTGACAGTGGATCAGCTGGATTATTATATGTTCGTACGTGTCGCCATTCTAGGTTCCTTGTGAGCTCCCGAATTTTTGCAATACGGTTTGCTCCAAAGACTTTTATAACACTTGGGTGCTTTTTCAACCACAAGAGGACAATTTTTTAGTCCGTCCAAAAGATAAACTTGCTAGGGCAAAAAGTGAGACTCGAATGTACATCCTTACACAAGCGAGCAAGGGTAAGTGCGCCGCATAGTTCTAACTGTGGTATCGTACGAAACTTCAAGGTAGTAACTCGACCCTTAGAACAAAACAAATTTAGTTGTATATTTCCGAGTCGGTGGACCGAGTGCACATAAAGACAAGCCCCATATCCCGACTTGCTAGCGTCTGAAAATCTATGGATTTAAATGTTTGCATAATTATTTTTAAATAAATACCGAGAAACCTCTTAGTCATTTATAAATTTGAGTTACTTTCAAAAGATGACCCACGATGTGTATAGGGCCTGAGGTACCGATCAGCCCAAGCAAGCTTATCTTTCCAACATGTCTGCATTATTATCTTAGATATCAGAGTAACCAGGCTTTCAAAACCACGAGAATCAACCATTTTATCTATTTCTGACAGAAAAATCTTTTCGTAGTTTTCTCTGCAGAATTACTCGATTTTACGAAAAATAAAAAATTGTCGGAGTTTGGATTTCAAGAGATCCCCAGCGTCTTATGAACACAGTCTGCATCTGTAAGAAATTACAAATTTTCAATTCTCTCTTCGAAGTTTTTCAAAGCTTTCGGTTCATTCGAGGCCCATTTCCTTATTTCGAAACCGCCTCTTTTCAAAATCGCGATGACTTCGTCGCGAACGCGTAACGGGTCGTCAACCGCATTTGCCCCTGATGAAAAATCATCCACGTAAAAATTGTTTACTAAAGCCTTTGCACCCACCGAAAAGTCTGAACCCTTATTCTTAGCGAGCTGATTTAAAGTTCTTGTGGCAAGAAACGGTGCGGATGACACCCCAAAAGTGACAGTATCGAACTGATGAGTCTTCATTTCATTATTGCGAATCCAAAATATTTGCTGAAATCGGCGGTCCTTAGGATGAATCCAGACTTGCCGGTACATCTGAGCAATGTCGGCTGTGATGGCATATTTATACATACGGAAACGCAAAAGATGATCCAACAGTTTATGCTGTATAGTCGGACCAGTTAAAAAAACGTCGTTTAACGATATGCTCTTACTTGTTTTAGCTGATACGTCAAAGACCACACGCGTCTTTGTGGTTGAACTTTTTAAATTATTCACTGCTCGATGCGGCATGAAATAACAGCTTTCCGTTGGTCTGCCCGTGACTAACATCATATGACCAAGCCGGATGTATTTATTAATTACTTGCATGCATTGTTCTTCAAGATTTGGATTATTATTGAGTTTTTTCAATAAGTAAGTAAATCGACGACAAGTAGTGGTCTCAGACTCACCGAGACCAATGTTACCTGTTTTGAATGGCAACCTCACTATATACCGTCCGGAAGGATCGTGAGTCACGTAGTGTGTGTAATAGGCTTCGCACTTATCGTTTTCGGATGCGTTCAATGCATGCCACTCATCTGCGTCCAGCAACCAAAATTTTTCGATTGTTTTTTGTAATTCAGTAAAGTGACAGCGAAATTCTTTACTATTTTCTTGATCTGACACTCCACCAGCCGCCACCCACCCTAATTGAGTTTTTTGGAAAAACAGATCGATTTATTTGGCCGCAAGAATGTAGTAAAATAGTTGTACCCGAACCAAAAATAATATCAGCCCTTTGAGGTAAATGAAACGATGGGCCAGCTAATTTAAAATTCTTAGGTATCTCAATCTATTTACGTGTAAATATTTCACTTGGGACGAAATCTGCATTTTTCGGAATTATTTTAGACGTTATGGTTTCATTAAAATTGTTATAAATAGAATAAAATGTTATTTCGGCTATTCCTTGCTAGACTATGTTTAAGTTATCAACCGCTCCAATCCCCAGCAAGCAAGGACTTATTTTCAACTTGAGCCTATCAACAAGATTTTTTGTCATTAAATGTGCAGTTGAACATGCATCTAATAAAATTCTGGATGTCAAAAAATTTTCGTCTCGAGTTTTTGTGTGGACTTCGGCTGTTAACATCAACTTGAATTGCATAGCACGCGACGAAAGAGTGTCTTCAGCCTCTAGTCATTATTTTTTGGTTTCATTTAAGTAATGATCTGCACTTATTGATTTTTTCAACTCGGCAGAATCACGATGTAGCAAAAAATTGTGAAATTTCGAACCCTTTTTTTCACTTTGGATACGTTCATAGCTCTTTATGCTTGCGTAGACAATTTCTGCACACCGATGCCTTATGTGCATCATTCCATCGCTGATTAAGATTGAGCGCGTAAAATTCTTGACATCGATACAAGGTTTGTTCATCCTTATTGCAAGCAGCCCAATTATTTTATTTATTGGATGCACCAGACATCAGAGTACGCACCTTTTCAAATTTTCCTTTTTTTAGCGGCCCTTCGGTTTTACCATCGAATGATCTTTTGTTTTGATTTTTATCGGTAAACTGACGCGATATATTGTGCTTAAGTGCCACAAATCGAAATACTGCCCCGGATATAAAATCATAAATCTCGTCTAAGGTTGGAATTAAATTGGGTTTGAGTGATTTTTCCTATTCTGGTATTATGTCTTGCGGGAGGGCACGCTCGATAATTCTAATTAATAAATTATGACCTCGGTGTACCTCCAGAGTGACAAGCATGTCAACATGTTGACGAACATGATTAACTTATTCAGTCATACTATTGTGAGACGACTCCGTCAGACTACTGGTCTCTAAAAGGGCATCCAGATGTTTTCCGACCATTATCCGCTTCCTGTCATAAGCTTTCAAAAGCAAAGACCACGCGAATTGGTAATTATTCTAATGAGTACCGTAAACTGAGATTCTTTCAAGTGCGTCCCCGAGTAAACACAAACGCAGATACATGAATTTCTGCACATTAGAAACAACGGTTGAATCCACTAATGTTATAAAACAATTTTTGAATGACGACCACTTGGAAACGTCTCCGTCGAATTTCGGTAACTCTGTAATAGGTAGCTTTAAAACGGCACGAATTTGTCGCGTTTAGACCATTGGCCGGAGAAGGTGAAGACAGCACAGAGGTATATAGGGTATCGAATTTAGCTACGATTAAGTAATATCCAGTTTGGATGGAGTCAAAGCCCACAAGGCAGTCGTTGTCAGCATCAACGATAAGTGTGACTTCATCATGCAGCTCTTCATATGCTAAAAATAATTCCTTTAGGCGCTTGAAACAATTCTGTGCGACAGCCGGATTTGTTGCTACGCCTACGGGAGAATCAGACTGCTCGTCGGTAGCAATTTGTTTGAATTGCGTTAGGTGGCCTTTAAGAATAGCACGGGAAGCGCCGAAAACGAAAATCAAATTTCTTAGATTCTACAAATCCAAGAAAGCTGAAGCCATACATCGATGTGCAAACAGAAGTTCACGGTCGTATATGTGTCAAGCGTGCGATACACGATACACCTCTCCTCCTGGCAAGAGACAATGAGACGAAGAGAACCCGCTTGCAATCGGACAACGAGCAATCGAGAGCAGCTGACTCTCTTTCCCCTCTTCCTCTCTTTCTCCAGAGGCAAGGAGAGACTTCTTGGGAAAGCCACGTACGGCACACGCGAATTTTCACGTCTCTCAAAATGGCGCACTCGCGTCGACTAGCCCAACAAACAACAAATCACTTATGCAACACTTCTTACAAACGTCCGACTATCTCTCAAGAAGTAGACAACTCCATATTCATATAAGAGATGTGAATTCTCAAAAGAGCAAGTATTAGGTAAACAAATCTAAAAAAAGATGCAACGGTAGACAAAATATTAAAATAATACTTAAATGTTATTTTAGTCCCGATCGACAGCCGAGTGGTTATAGACGATGGCGAGGATGGAGTGGTAGTGGTGATTTTCTTTCAGACGATGTTGCTTGTAGTTGCAAAAACCTGGTCATGGCACCAAAGTGTTTGGTCAGAAATTACTCTATTTCAAAGACTTCCTATACCTAGTTCGCCTATTGCGTTCTATCCAAGAAAAATCGTATTATACGGTTACGCTATGTGGCTTTTAAGCCCTAACAAATAGCGCGGTAGTCTCAGGCATTTTGTTTATAGGTGTCTCACAATCAGGCACCTTTTTCCGACTCTTAATATTTCTGGGGATCCAGCATGCTTGTTAGCATGCATCATGCTTGTAAGCATGTATTTACTTGATTTGAAAAAATACGTATATTTACGTTTAAATGGATTTGTTTGTAGTGTGCGCACACGATCCTTGAAAAGTATCGTATATCTTAATTATTCTTGAATAAATTCTAATGCAGTGTATATTTATTTATAACGAAAATTTTTTGTGTCTGACCTCATTTAGTAAACCAAGTTCATAAGAACAGTAAAAAGAAAAACTTTCGGAAAGACTTTAAAATCGAGGAATTTCTGAACAAATTGGTAATACTAATAATGATGATGATAATAATGATGATAATGATAATGATGATGCTAATAATAATTGTGATGCTAACTATATTTATTCAGAATACTATGCTCATAGAGATGATGATCATGATGATAATGATAAAGATATACAGATGATGATGATGATTATGGTGAGATTGATGATAAGGATGATAATTATGATGAAAATAATGATAAAAATGATGATGACGATGTTGATGATGATAAAGATGAGGATGCTAACAATAATAATGATGTTGATGTTTATAATGATGATAAAGATTATTATCGTAAAGATTTTTAGTCTAATAATGATGATAATAAAAATGATAGTGATATTTACGATATTAGACATAATATAAAAGATAACGATGATGATGATGATCGTGATTTTAATGATGATAGAGGTTGTGTTGATGATAACGATTGCTATAATGATGATGATGATAATACTGGTGATTTGGCTCGATATGAGGGTGATAACAATAATGATGATTATAATGGTCATGATAATGGTAATAATGATGAGAATGACAATAATAATGCTGATGATAATGATAATACTAATGGTGATAAAGAAAATAATGGAGACGATGATGTTAATGATAATAGTCATGTTGATGATTATGATACTTCTAGTTATAATGATAATAATGATAAAATTATTGATTCCAATGATGACAATGATAGTTATCGTGATGATATTTATGATTATGATGATAATTCCTGTAATGATGATAATGATAATGATGATGATGATGATGATTATGATGATGATGATGATGTCGATGATGATGATATATATTTAAATGATAGAGATGATTATGATATAAGTGAAGATTGACATGATAAAGATGATGATCATAAGTATAATAGCGACAATGATGACTGTAACAATAATGATTACGATAATACTAAGGATGTAGCTAAGAATGATAAGATGGTAATAATGATGATGATGATGATGATGATTATGTTGTAGATATGATGATAATCATTGTAAAAAAGATGATAAAGACGATGACGATGATGATGATGAAGTTGATAGCACAGATAATGATGCTGATGATAAAGATCATTACGATCATGATGATGATTAGGATAATGAGAAAGACGACTATGCTGATGATGATGATGATAATAATAATGTTACAGACGATGATGATAATGATATCAATAATAAAAATGATATTAATAATAATGATGTTGATGATGATAATGATGATAATGTTATTACTAATAATGATAAGAATGATGATAACGATGATAATAATGATGATGATTGTGATGACGATAAAAATAACAACGATTATCATTATAATGATGATATTATTTTCGATATTGATGATAGTAGAAAAGATACTACAAGTGATGATGATGATGATAAAGAAATTAATGCCAAAAATAATGATGATGTGGATGATAATAATGATGATCATAATCATGATCGTGATGACTTCCAGACTGGAACGAATGATAATAAAAAAAAATTGATTTTTACGATAATGATTATTATATTGAAGATGATAATGATGATGATGTTGATGATTATGATGGTCAACGTGATGGTAATGAAGGTCGTGTTGTTGATGACGATGAGGATAATGATGATGATGGTGATAATGATTAGGATAAATATGACGATAATGATGATGATGACGATGAAAATGCTTATAGTGGCAAAAATGATATTAAAAATAGATGATAGTATGATGGACATGATGATAATAATTATGATGATAAAAACGTTGACAAGTAAGATGATACTAATGATGATGCAGAATGTAATCATGATAATGACGATTAAGATGGTGATAATGATGATAATGATTATGATAATGATATATGATTGCGACAATGACGCCGATGATGATAATGATTATGATGATGGTAATAATGCTGCTAATGATGCTAATATAATACTGACAAAAACGTATATAGTAATGATAAAGATTGTATTTCAATGAAAATACTAAATACAATGATGAACATAATGATAATAGCGATAAAAACAATCATTATGCTGTTGTTATGATTTGAATGACGATAATGATAATATTGCCGATGATGATAATGATCTTTGTCAAGATGATTAATATGATAACAAAATTAAAGATGATAATCTTCATAGTGATAATGATTATCATAATGATGAAGATGATTATATGAATGATAATGATAACTATGATAATAAAATTAACAACAATGATAATAATTATCATTATGATAATAATGATGATGATGATGATCATGATGATGATGATGATGAGGAGGGTGATGATGATGATGATGATGATGATGATGATGATGATGTTGATGACGATGATGACGATGATGATGATGATAATGATAAAGATAAAGATGTTGTTGATGTTTATGATGATAATAATGATGATGACGCTCATGTTGATATTGTTGACAATATTGATAACGATCATGATGATTATGCTGATAAAGGTAATGATTGTCATAATCATGGTAATTATAAAAATGCTGGGGATGATGATGGTTATAATGATAATAATAAAGATAATGACGATACTGATGATAATGTTTATAATAATAAATATTATTTGGATGACAATGATGGCGAACATTATCATCATGATTATATCCATTATCATTATCATAATCCTCATTATAATAATATTTATGATCATATACATTATTATTACGATCATCATCATCATTATTCTCATGATAATCATCATGATCATATTTATTAGCATCATTAGTATCGTCGTCATTACCATTATCAATCATATGTCAATATCCGTTATAAGTAACGATACTATCATCATTATCATCATCATCATCATCATTATCATAATATTTATCATAATTAGTGGCATTGGTATGATCATAGTCATCATCGTAATGCTTACTATCAGTAAAATTAACATCATCATAATTATTGTTATTATCATCATCATTATCATCATCATCATCATTATGATCATTTTTATTATAAGTATTATCATCCTTATCACTATTAATATCTTTATAATCATTCTCGTCATCGTCTTTATCATTACAAGCATATTCATCATCATCACCATCCTTATCATCTACATTATTATCATAATCATTTTTATCATCAGCAAGAACATCATTATCTTTATTATTATCATCATTATTATCATGATTATCGTCATCAACATTATTATTCTTATAATGATTATCATAACCATTATCATTATTATCTTTATTGACATCAGCGTTCCCACTGTCAGCGTTATCATTTTATACGATTTCTTACTGTTATCGTCGTAATTTTTGTAAATATCATTATTAATATAATGAATATAATAATTTACATTACCACAATCACCATTATCTTTGACCACCCTATCATCATCATTCTGAACATTTTTTTTTATCCTAATTATTAATAGTATTATCATCTGTATCATTGATATACTATTAACAGGACCATTAATATCATAATCATTATAATCGTCATTGTTATTGTCATCATCGATAATTAATATTATGATCTTCGTTATTATTGATTTGATTGAGGTGCATAGCAAAAGAAGTAGACAAATATTTTTGTTAAATAGAGAACACACAGATTATTCATAAACAGCGAATTTTTCATGTGTTCACTGTACCGAGGCTGATAGACGTCCAAGTGCGTAGCAGCGCTGCGACTAGCAAAAGTCTATGCATCACAGTGTACATGAGTATAAATGAAGAGAAGCGAATACATAGCTATGTGTCTGCCAGTTTCTCCTGATCATCTACAATTTTACAAACACAGACATTATTGATCCGAAGACCAATATTATCCAATAGCATTCTTTCACATTTGTAATCGGAGTCATCTACGCTCTCAGTTTTAGTACTGGATTTAGCAGCATTATTGTTACAACGATTTTCAGGAGAGCCAAACAACATTCTCAAAGAGTTATTTGAGGCCATCAGCTTCTGATAGTTTCGTTAATATGTATTGTACTTGGCAGGTAAGCAGGTAGACATAATCATGCTAATGTGAGCTCCAGGGCATTGTGGAACAGTATAATTTAGCTACAAAGACACAAAGTGTCGTGTAGCTTTTGCAACCACTAAAGCTCTCATCTGTAAACAACTCAAGATTATTAATGTATGTTTTAAGAATGATACTACTCCTTCTTTATAATATCCTAACCTAAATATGACTAAATCCCAGTCGTGCTCAGGAGAACTATTCTGATGTCTTCACAGGCTTTTCATTGTATAAGTAATGTCAGAGCAAAATGTACTAACCAAGCTGATTACAGATTTTCTTAATGGAACGCTTGTTACGCTTGTTTGACTTGAAGATTTTGCATCTTTTATTATTGACATATCTTTCTCTGGTGTTTTAAGACCTGAAAGGTCACCATAGGCGTCATTTTGTTTTAACTTATCAAATCGGAAAAAATTAAAAATGGTTTAAGGACACTGTTCCCATAAGAATTTATTAATCTTACTAATCTAGTCTTCTTAACACGCATGCCAAAGGTTTTTTACTTCATCCAGGTTCGTTGTATCGAATTATTTTATGAACTCATCATCAACTTATCTAATTTAAAAAATGCTGTTACTAGTAGTCAACAGGTCATCTACGTAAAGGACTAAAAATTAATATGTCTTCCTCCTCGTCCCTATGTTACATACATGGCACATTAAAATAGGCTCTAAGGCCAAATCAAATGACAGCTTCAGTGAAGCGCTCATTTTAAGGTTTAAAACTGACTGTTAGTCCATATAATCAATTTCAAGCTTCAGGACTTTATTATTTTCTCCTTTGCTAAATGACATATTACTTGTTGAATGTACGACTGAGTAAAGCCGTTTTTCACTTTAAATAGTCGCCTCTTAAAATTATGTTTTTGACAATGATCCACTCACTTGTGACAAGAGTTGGCTAATCTAACCTCCTTTAGCAGACGCAGAGGACTCGTAAGAACTATACAAGTTCCGTGTCTGAAGCCAGGACAGTTTATCCAGCGTTTATATTATGTCTTCACTCCTATCTATTTTTCCCTTCAAGACATGTCCATGGCCAATAATCGTTTTTACTAGGTGATTTACGATCTTCGACAATTAATTTTGTAATTTCTAGGCACTTTATTACCAGTGCTTTGTGCCATTCACATCTGTTCTCTCAACATATGATCTTTTTTAAGTGTCTTGTAGCCTTCATTTATTATTTTCTATGAAAGGCGTAACCTTTCACATCAAATATTTTGAGCTTGTTAGAGAAGTTGATATTGCTATTAAGTTTTGATTTCAGCTTAAATTGCGCATATGTATATATGTAAACATATCCCAAAAATTAATATTATTCATACACAATGAAATGTAACATGTCACGTTGTTTCTGGTATTTTCTAAACATCATAGCATTTTACCAGAGTTTTTTTCCCATTTTTCCTAAAATGTCATCCACAGTTATTTAAAAAGCTTTTATTATGATGTTACACCCATCCAAGTTCATATCGCTCAATTTTCTAATCTAATTTTTAGTATTTTTACCATATACTTTTCGACAATTCAATTTGTATTAATACACGCATCTTGACTTTGACACAATCTTCCTCCATAAGATGGAAAAAAAAAAATAGAAATATTACATCCAAACGTATAATTCATCGTCTATTATAGAGAAATTTGTGCCACTGTTTCCCTACACAACGTTTTATTGATGTGAGGTATCTACATATGCAAAAATTTTTGCTTGAGATGCTACGGCTTACATTTTCAACAAAAGTTCCGCATCCCATAGTAACGTATCTCATCTCCCTTTAGATCGTCTGAGTAAACCTCTTAGCTATTAAAGTATATTTTTGTGCATGAAGAAGAACAAGCTAAAGCTTGGCTTGAAACCCGTTCATCACATTAGTATTGTGTAAATAAATATCGGTGGACTTTGTTCTTTGATTATAGCTAAAATAGCAAAGTTTCTCATGTAGAAGTATTTTTATCGCTTCCTATTTGATGGTTCAGGCGGTAGCCTGTCTCGTTTTTGATCGATCACGTCCAAGCCTAACAAATATAATGATCCAGCTGCACGAGCTCTCATTATAAGCAAAAAAATCTATAACATTTTGAAAGCTGGTTGATTTCAAAATTTTCTTATTCCATATGACATCTCACAACTATTACTTTTCTTTAAATTTTTCTGAAAACTTTAAAATGTACAATCAAAACTTGTAATTTAACTTTTGGATTTTACAATTATTTATCTTAAAGTCGTCATTTGTGCCAAAGTGACTCATCCGTTTCTGTTACGTTGGGCGTGTTATTATTATTTTTAATTTTTTTAATTAAGTAATATTTAAACCTAAAGTATCATTTATTTTAAACACGTCGTAATTACTTCGATATTTATTTCATACTAAATAGAAATCATTGATTTCTTGATCAGAACAGTTTAAACTTCCTTTCAGTAAATTTACTTAGTCAACTTAAGTATTCTAATAAATCGCATTTCCACTATAGTCATATTGTTAACTTGTACTATTACGCTTTGAATCAGTCACGTCAAATCATAAATTATATAAGTAAGTCGTTTCGCTTTACCTCGCATCTCTGCATTTAATTAATTTAAACCAATAATTCTATCACGCTGTTAGATTTCCAATGTACGCATACACATTACGGACTGTCTTAACAGAAACAGCGTTAAATATATTTGTCATATTAATATTTGTGTGGACATTATCATACGCATCAACAATTTTTCTAATAAATTATTCTTAGCAAGTGAGGTTATGTAGATCACATCGAGTATTTTAATAGTCAAAATATTATTGAAGCTCATCATGGCACTGACTTCCTCCGTTTTGAAGTTTGTCGGAGAATAATTATACCTATATCTATTTTAATTCTCATCGTACACTCATCAGTTTTATCAAAATATATAAAAAAACGTCTCAAAGAGTACAAAGTGCTCAGAGGCACCTAAATCAAATTTTTCCGAAGAAAATAAATTTTCACCTTAATAGAATTGCCAAAATACCAAGGTGACCTTGAAAATACAGTAGACATAGTAGCTAGCGCAAAGTTACTCCAATCTTTATATTGAAATAATTATGCACATCGTATTTATTATCCGCATCAAAATACTTTCAAAAGCGTATGATTGCATCCTGACTAGTGATCCCGAACTCAAGCTTCACTCGTTAGAGGTAGAAGCAACTGGGAACTTTAGCGATATCTTGCTTTTTTAAAGAGCAATCGGTCATTCACAACAAAATACTTTTGTGTTCAAGAGTTTTAATATTATTGTATTTAGAACTATTCAATGCATATGCTTACAAGGGCCTTGTTAACCCAGCCAGTCTTGCTCGATTTACCGCGTCTGAGAAGCATTGCCGTCATCGTGCTTGTGCTGCAGACAACTCTTAAAAGTATGATCTTTTACGAACTGCACGGATCTATACCAGCCCTGTTTCTCACCATGCAAGTAGCATCATGATGTCCTTGTGCAATGCACTCAGATAATCTGTACTAACAGACATTGTTGATAGGGCATCTAATGCTCGAAAAGCACCAGGCTGCTGAGATAGGCCGGCTATACTTCTTTCCTATGTCTATGTGACTAACAAAAAATTTAACCTATCATATATATTATCTGTTATTTCTCAGCAGAATGTGTTAACACATCTTATATCTGAATTCAGTAAAAGTAGTATTCAATTTAAGCGCTTCTCATTTTGTTGTACCACTTAGCTTCTTGTATGGTTCACTTCATCTCCAAAATATGCAGTAGGTTTTCTTTTAAATTTCTAAATATTTTTCCAACGTAAAAACTGATCTTTTTAAAAGTAAAATCAGTATATTGGAGCAGATCCTTGGATCGTTGCTGTAAAGTCAATAAATCAGAAAACAATTGTATTTTATTTTTGAGACTGTACTTTGATTATATTGGATTGAGTATTCACATCTAAATTTGTCTCCTATCAAAATTTTAAACATTTATTAATAGTGGGATTTTTCTAAAAGAAAGCCAGGTCCAGAAATTATAATAGGCATATTGTTATTATATCGAGCTAAGCATGTATCATTCACATCGGTAGATACTTTTTCTAAAAGAATTTTAATGCTTAAGGATATTAGCCAGCTACTGACAGACTGTCTGGTAGTCACATTTTAACGAATTCATTTTTTCAAAAATGGAAAAGTTTTTAGCTCATCATCTTATTTGGAAAGCAATTAATTTTTATTTTTCAAATTCGAGATTACTTTTATTAAGAAATTTACATCTTATATTTTAGGACAAGTGATGTATGTCATTGTTGTTATGATTTTAAGATAATAGTGGTCGAGTCACTATTTATTTTTAATTAGTATCAAACACTCCATATATTTAACAAAAATTAATATTCACGCATGCCTTGGGATTTGTACCAGCTGACGCAACCGTACTCAAGTTGTGCAGACCGATGGCAAAGTTTACACAAATAGATACATATTTATATGCCAGATTTTATGCCAGCTGGCACAGCACAACAAAACTTAAGCTATGCCACCTACCAGTATGCACATCAACAAGAATTGATCCCGCGTGTTGATCAGGCATGACAAGATCTCCAGTGGTAGACGCAAAACATTGGATACCTATCTACATATGTGCCCGTGCACTAGGGCATGAATGCACCTTAGTGTCTGACGCCACAATTTTCTGTCGCGATGATTCGCTTATTTCTATCACATATAACCACTATTACTAGTCATTTGGATTTTATTATTTATTGATGTGCCTATTGTTAGGAACTGGCATTGTAACATGAAAAACCTCGAGATATAAGCATCCATAACATACACATTAATTTTCTCATGTAGTTATTTACTGTCACATTAAAAAAAGACAATTTATCATAGAATATATAAGTAAACATGTATATGTGTAGACATGGGATTGGTCGGAGAAGATAAGATGGCATCAGATGCTAAAAAAGGACATCAAGCGTCCTTCCAGCTGCACGTAGGCCAAGAAGGCGAACGCTTGAGAAGGCCCGCAAACAGTACTCACGGCCTGATAGTACGATGCTTTGCATATGCGATGGAATGTACACGCAACCAAACTCAAGTTAATTCACGGTCTCTGCACATGTGTGCATGTAGTCACGAGCCAGGGCGTAATGATCACAAAAATCACACACGGACACACATAACCACAAAACACAATGTACTGAAAGATTTACAACACAGAAACACTTATTACTCGGGTAAAATAAAAGCTTGCTGGGCCAATAATAAGATGGGATTGATGTGCAGAGCAGAATAACGAGACAGCAATTTATGATAAATAGAAAAAACATAGTTCATCCATAAAAAGCACGTATTCTGTGTGTCTACTGTACCAAGGCTAACAGAGGTCTAAGCACGTAGCAGCACTGCAACCAGCAAAAGTCACAAGTGGCACTGTACTTTGTGCAAACAGTATATGCACGGAAAAATTTTTTAAAGCGTATTGCTTGCAAGATATCTCAGCATAAAACGCCTGTAAAAAAACGAAGCTTATCGGCCAATAAATAAAGGCAATATGATGCTATGTATATTGTGACGGCTGCGTCTCGACTTTAGCGGCGTTTTGGCCACAGAAACAAAGGCTCTACGTCGCACAGTGGGCTAGAATGCCAAAATTTGTCTCAAAATAAGATAACTCTTGACAGAAAGCACGGATTTGGATGTTTATTTTTTTATTTTTCAGCGTTTGGATAATAGAATAGAGGAAAATTAGTCCCCAGTCGTACCGTGACTCTGGGAGGGCGGTAAAAACCCCCAAAAGTCCCCCAAAACCAAAAGTAGGCCCTTTTTTTTTAAAAAAAAACATATCGTTCACTAAAAATGGATTAAAAATTTTCCATAGTAATCCAATGTCACATAACCTATAGTTCACTATGATTTTGAGCAATTCAAGATGGCAGCAGCAATATGGCAACCAAAATCAACAAAATTTTTCAAAATTTTTATTTTTTTTTATAAATTAAGTATAAACTTAAATATAATAGTTAAAATTTATTTTTAATAAGATAAAGTTGAAATACCTGATGCCATTTTGTTTTAAAAATGGCGACTGGCGCAAAATGGCGGCTGATGTATATCTCCAAAGTCCCCGCAACATGGGTGTCAAATAAAAGAGCTTTCAAAGTGAAATAAAATAAAATAGATTTTA
>JAPYYV010005663.1:0-33775 GCA_030522625.1 Copidosoma aretas | reverse complement strand
AGTTCGAGTTAAAATGTGTTGGGGAATCGTGTTGTTTGGCAAGAAACTGCGGCTTATTGGCGGAGGGCACTCGGCTAATTAAAGCCTGATTTAGATTTATCTTAATCTGAAATTGACGACGGCCATATCCGCGGGCAATGCGATACCGATTGCGATATAACTCGTTATTTTTATGGCGATTTAAACTTAATTTCAGTCATTGCGCGCGCGCGCGAGTCTCGGACGAGGCATTATTATTATTATCATTATCATTATTAGCATTACAGCGGGGCACACACGGCATCGTGCGGGGATTAAATCCGGCGCGAGTGGTGCTTCGGCTCGCGACGATATATTACTGTACAAAGGAGAACGCGCGCCCGTGACGTTAATTCGAGACGAACTTGGGGTGGGAATCCGAGGAGCAATATCACACTCGTTGAAAGAGGGATCCGGAGAGAGAGAGAGAGAGAGTAAAAGCTGTTGGAACCGAGCGACGAGACAGCCTTTGAGTTTTGCAGAGGGACACTATCGTGCTCGCGCCTCTGCAGGGATCTGTTCTCATTCATCCGCATTGTATGGATTATACGTCGTCTGGATCAGTTGTTGGAGGAGGACATAGAGGTCCAAAGGTATATTGGGAATGAGTGTATCGCGTCGTCTTCCGGCTCACGGCCTCTCGGTGCAGTGTACTCGTAGTAATATATACCTGCAGCAGTAGTGCTAAGGGAGGAGCCAAGGGTCTATGTATATACATATGTATACTATCAAATGCGTGTGCCATTTACGTAACGCCCGCTGCCCTCGGTGGTCCGTCCATTTGGCGCGATGCGGCTCGATCGGCCATCATCATCATCATCATCATCATCATCGATCTCTCCTGCAGTGTAAGAGACGCCTGCGTACATCACGGACGAGAGAGCAGGAGAGCCGGAAAGATCGGCAGCTCCGATATCCCCGCGAGAATAACAACAACGAGGGGGGCGAGGCAGAGAACAGTCGGTAATGGTCCAGGCCCTGTCTCCACCAAAAGTGAGGACCGTCCAGCATCCGATCCCCGGCTCCTCCGCTCGGTCGAGTGCCCTGCACTTTTACGTGTAATAGTACTTATATGTGTACACACGCGAAGAAGCGTAGGGCGAATTCGAGAATCCTGAAGCTTTTTCGACCCGAGAGAAATGAGATGTATCCTCCCGCGGGCCTGTTGTACAAGTACATGCTAGTGCATTATAGTATAATATCCCCCCGTTACCGCGCGCGCGTCTCGTTTCTCGCGGAGCGGCGATTCGCAGTACCCGAGAGAATTTAACGTTGGCATACAACTCTCGTCTGTTGCAATCAACTTGGCCGATTGTTGCCGGACACTATAGAGTGGAGTGAAAACATTACACATACAGAGGGGAGTATTCAAACATTTGTTTTTATCTCGTACATCATTCAGATAAAATATATTGACGAAAGCGAAAAATAAACCGATATCTCTTTGACGCGTTGCGGCCATTATGATACACGAGAGAGTATCTCCCCCGGTGTATCAGCTGTGGGTGTGCATGTGCGCACAACGAACAGTTAATCGTACCAATTTCGTACACGGCGCTCACGGGGTATACGAATGACACCAGTTATTTACTCGCTCCGTTGTTGAACGGAGACGTTTCTCTGAAATAAAACGGGAGGGAGAAAAAAAGGACGGGGCGGTGTAAAAAAAAAAACAGGCATTCGCGAGAGGCTAGGCGCGTATTAATCCTCGGCCGCTGCTTCCCCGCGAACGGAATGGAATACTCGTAACACAGAAGACGGGGACGCAGTACTGCAGGCGCTTATTTGCCTAAATTAAGTAGACGAAACGTCTCTCTTTTGAGTTTCTTTCAGCAACACGGGCGGACGGACTCGCTCTTCTGTTGGCTGCTGCTGCACGCACGCGGATCGAGGGGGGAGGGGGCAGAGAAAAATTGTTGTTGTGTACGGCAGAAAACAGAAAGCGGATAAGGCGATCCAATAAAAAGAAAAAAGAAGGTCGATCGAGAGAGGAGGAGGAGGAGAAGAAGAAGAGGAGGACGGAAAAAAAGAAAAGAAACACGCAGCAGCGAGAGAAAGGAAAGAAGGGAGAGGCGCACGCGTGCCGGGGCTTGGTGCACACCCTATTGTGGCACTGCGGGGCCCCCCCGGTGGGCAGCGGCTCGCGAGACGAGTACCGCAGCCCCGGCCACCAGAGGCCGCCTATCGCCCTCCGAGATCTGTACGCCCGTGCTCGGGACCCCTCGGTGCTGTGGTGGCGGTGGAGAGGCAGAGCGGGGCCCGGGGCTCTGTTAGCGACGCTAATCGGGCGACCGATCTTCGATGGCCCCTGCGATAAGGGGCCTCTTTCATCGCCCTTGAGTGCGAGAGGGACGGGACAGCGAGGAGAAAAGAAGATTACGAGCAGCAGCTGCTGCTGGCCGACCTTTGGAGCCTCTTCTTCTTATGTACGTACCTATATATACCTGTTCTACAGCGTATACGGTATAATGTATATATACCCTACGTGGGTAGTTGTAATGCTCTACGGAAACCGACGGAAACCAAACCTCTCTCTCTCTCTCTCGGATTCGCGAGACACTCCCACGACCCTCTATAGCTCTATAGCATGTTATATAGGTAAAGCCTCTAACGCGCTGCTCCTATACCGACGTCTTCGTTATTTCGGGATGAATAACTAACGCGGCGTGTTTTGCGAGCGGATGTAGATTATTGTTATTTTATTTTTACTGCGCGGATAGATGGGCCATCGCGATTGCCTGTACCGTATACTGTAGGCGCCTGCCTCTGTCGGCATTTCTAATGAGTTTTTTTCTTCCGCACTGTACGAGGGAAGTAGTAGCAATGGTGCGGTATAGGAGTTTGGCGGATTAGTGCTCATATTAGGATCGGACCAGGAGCAGTATGAATTGTTCCTGATCAACGGGTACGTTCCTTTTCCTCATCATCGTCATTACGTGCTTTTTAAATCAGCCTGTACTTGAAACGCGAATACCACGGTCTTTTTTCTCTCCCGCTTATTTTCTCTGAATTCGAAGTTGGAAAAAAAACGATATAATCGCCGCGAATCGGGTGAAAAGCAAGGGGGAGGGCGCCGCGCGTGCGCGCGTACAATTTTATTTCTCCCCCACCCGCTACCTTATTCTCCGCCGTTGTTTCGTCTCGTTGGGCGCCGATCGGGAGGGAGATTGTAATTCGAGATCGATCGGCAACGCTCGGCGAGAAAAATCGGGAGGCGCGAGTGGCGCGTGCACCAGGCACCTGCGCAATCGGAATTTTTCTCTCCCGGAGCTCACCCCCTCGGGTGACTCTCCTTGAATTCTGCGGGGTAAAAAATCCCGATGCATCGATCGCCTGCCTTGATCCATAACTCTGAGCATCATCGCGTTTTATAATGTACAGGACCATGAATTTTTTCACAGCACGAGGAGAAGAGGGCATAATCGTGCAATGTTTTTTTTTTCTAAAATCATGATGCACCATTCGTATCACTTGTAACATCGTGTAACATAGTATGTGAAAAAAAAGAATTTCTAGATACGGAAATGCAATTAATGCAAAAAGAAGTTAAATTTACAAGAAAAAGCGTCGAGGCGTTTGAAATGAGGATCAAACTATACCTCTCCAAAACTTTATTCGGAAAGATGTTTGAAAGCCCACACAACAGTTGTACCCAAGCGTACGGCACGGTCTATCGCTACGCACGCACTGTTCTGATAATCATCCGTATCGGCTTGATGATGAAATATCGTAACGCGAGTTACAAGATTCACGATCCCGCCGCGTGTTCTCGTTAAAACGGGGCCCCCTCGATCGACCAGCGAATGGTCCACCCTCGTTATCCCGGCATCAATTTAAAGATCCTGCATATGCGCGACGTCACCGCCAGAGCCTCCCCTGCACGCACGTATCTGATATCCATTTCACTCTCCCCTAGCTCGTACGGCGCTCGAGAGACAATAACCGAAACTCATTCCGAAAGTAATTAGAGGTTGTTGTTATTAATTGCACCGCCGACTACGGCGGGCAAGCAGATCCGCGGCGACGGCGCTCTCGGTATATAATATATCGTCTCGAGACGACGCGCGACGCCACCGCACGATTTTCTCCATTTTTCCTCCCCCCTTCGTTTCTCTCCATTCCCATGCACGCGCCCGATGTGATGCACGAGTCATTCGCGCTAATTCTCGGCCCAGCTCACCGGCTGACGGTATTAAAGTGTATACGTACCTATATTACACGGGGCCCGCGGCGTCGAATCTTGTCATTAGCGATCGGTTGTAATTACCGAGATTGACAGTCCCCTCCGCACGAGCGCGCCTTCCCTTTTATCTCTGCCGAAAACTTTAATTTAAACGACGGCCCGCGAGGTGAGAAAATTAATCGCGGCCTTTTATTACTCCGTTCTTACCTCCTCTCTCTCTCTCTCTCTCTCTCTCGTCCCTGTTCTCATTCTTTTCTCCATACCGATCGATCGGCGACCGCGGTATTAATTGGCATTAAACGCCGATCGCCGGGACGAAGTCTTGAAAATGCTTCGCCGAATAGGGATGGTCCAACACTGCCGTCGGATCGGGACAGTATAGTCGTAGGTATTATTATTATTAATATTCTCTGTTTCTCGGCCGCACAATGGCTTCGCGGGGACTTGCCGTATATTGATCCGTCCGTAGGTACGGCGCGACGGGGATGACGCGCACGAATCGCCCCGAATATAATGATACGCTTCCGCGGACGTGATTGGGGGGGGGGGGGGGGGGGGGGGGGGGGGGGGGGGGGGGTGTCACAATTGACGTGTGGCCTTTTTTATGCGCACGCCGTAATGAGTACGAAAGTTGTAATTAATATCGTTATAGATGGGCGAATCGAATCATTATAGGTATTAAGCTGCAGGTATTACCGAGCACGCCTGTCTCGGATGTCGTTTTAGAGGTGTTCTTTTTACAGTTTATAGACTCCGAGCAGAACGCCGACTAGCACGGCAGGTGTTCGGTATACACTCTCCCGTCACGCTGTTTCTTGGCATTCACAGTTAATGGTGATGATGATAAAAGTACAATAAGTGCATGCAATTAATATTGCGCAACGCGTGGCGCAATGTAAAAGTGTGAGTGTAAAAGGTGCGCGGTACGCCAAGATGGGGAAGAAGAAGAAGAATAATATTAGAGGGCAAGCAACGGCGAAGCGCGGCGTATCGCACCATCGCGCGTCGTCCGTCGAAAGGAAAATTAGCGATCGAGATGGGAGAGAGATACGGGAGTGCCATTGAACGCTGGATAATTCTCTGTACGTATCATGTTATATAGGTATACATCGACGGCGGCGGCGTGATCCGTACTTTGAAATCGTGTTATTTATAGCTAATCCTATACCGATGCAAATTTTACGCAATCCTACGTGTATAATAACGCAATCAGTGGCAATTTATTATTACGTGCAGCTGTTATCCTGCAACACTTGCAATTAATTGCTGAAATGAAAAGTTTCGATTATTCTCCGTGGATGCGTTGGAATTATAACCAAATAATATTGTCGGTCGCAGTGGAAACAAATCATGCGTTTGACAATTTTCTGTACCAAACGTGCTCGAATATTAGCAAACATTGAACCATCGTACTTTCGAGAAAACATTAAAAAAGATTTTCCCCTGGAAAATAAGAAGGCATCAGATAAATCAGCCGAGGGCGCGCGTCGAGTCAAGTGCGAAAAGCAAAAAGGCAGTCGACCCAGTGGAGCATCGGTTGCACTATATGTTTATATTACGGAGTGCATTGTGCGCGCGCGACCTTAGACAAAGGGGCAGGCACCTTGCGACGGCAGGGAGAACAGCCCCCGCGGACCTGCTGCTCCTCTCGTCCCATTGTCCGGCCATTATTCCCGCACAAAGGACCTTCCTTTCTCTTTCTCCGTGCCGAGAGTGAGAGCGCTCGTGCGCATCGACGCCAGCGGCCGGCACGGAAAAGACGCGGGAAAACTGATGGGGGGGAGGGGGGGGGGATCTTCGTCGTACTCGTGTGGAACGGGTCCCGTGAAAAACTTGCATTTTCTTTGTGCAGCAGCATCAGACCGTGGCATTGTCTCGGGCAGGTGGACCGGCTGGGTAGTATATATGTAGGCCTCTCGCCCCAGCTCACTCGTATTATACGTATACCTAACGACGAGCGGCACGGCGCCTGCCACTCTCTCCACGCCCCCACGCATTTTGCTACGTGTGCAGTGTAGTATGGCGTGGGGGCGAGACGGGGGCCATGTGCACATTTCTGAAAATAATATCACGGCACACCGGGGCACCGTTCGCGCCTACAATGTTCCCACGTTCCGGTGCGCTCCAAAAACTAGCGCGCGTACGCATAATGACTGACGCAAGTTGGTCACAAGAATTTGAAAATGACTAGTGTATTGTAGAGAGAGAAGATGACTATTTCCTAGTTTGCGTGTGCGCGTGGAGATTATCTCGTGAATCGTGGGTGAAATAATATTCGCTCCAAATTCAATGTCGACATTTCTGAGGATCAAGGGCTGATACAATGTTCGAAAATGTTCTAAAACGTCCCGATCTTGGAATCCAAAAAGTTGAGCCTCGTTATTTTCTGCAACGAATCGATCATTAAGAAGCCACTTATACGCGAACACGAAGCCCTTTTCGTATGCGAGAGGCAGACACACTTGCTCGCCACGGAAGACCTGTACCCAAGAGAGTGCAATCTCCAATAATCGAGCAGTGGATGGTGACTGTACAGGAGGAGGAGGAGGAGGAGGAAAAGGTGCTGGCCCAATAATTATCCTGCACGTGTCCGCGCGCAGTGTTAATAGGAAAGAAACGAGGGGTGGGATACGGTGGTTGCACGACGCATATAATATACGCGGGAGCGATTTCACGCGTCGTTATTATTTTCGCTACGAGCCGGGGTCCCCCGCCCCATCTGGATATGATGGTGATGCGCGCGGCTAGATCGCCCTGATGATCCTGCTGCTGCTGCAGCCGGCAGGTGTCAGAGAGAGGAGACGCTTCCCTCTCCGAGAGGGGTGAGAAAGGGCTCGAGCCCACGAACGCGGTAATGATAGCTGTACTGCGGCAGTGTATATAGCCGACGATACGATAAAGTGTGCCAAATATCCTTGCCGCCGCGTCGTGTCGAAAAACTGCTTGGGCCTCGATTAACGAGCTAATCCTTTTTTTCCCCCCGCCCCCCCCCCCCTCTCCTTCGATCTCGTTTCGCCTGTATAATTGGCTCTCGACTACACTCTGCCCCGTTCCCCCTCGTCCCAGCAGCTACTCCTGCTCCCGTGCGAGCGGGATCTCATTTTCAAAACTGTGCTATGTAAGCTGCCGCTGCTGCTCCTTTACCCGAACCAGTTAGAAAAAATTGCAGACCCCTTCCCGGAGCAGCGGCGTCGTGCCATTAGTGCGATTCTAGCAGGGCCCAGCTGCCCGCGTCACTTTTATGCTTTCAAATAATGCGTATGTCGAACGCGAATTTTTCACCTCGATTTTCCGTTTTCCTTCGAAAGACTTTACAACTAAACGGGTCAATTATCGGCCGCAGGGGGAGCAAAGGGTGCACGCTTGGATCTCGTATGGATCCCTTACGGAGGCGTTTAGCGGCTCGCTTATCGCCCCGATTACCGTTGATACACGCTCGAGCCGAAATCTTACAGTGTGTACATGTAGAAGTAGACGCGGGCACCCTGCACGAAACGAGGAGTATTATACATGTCCCCCCCCCTCCCCCGTCTTCGGTGCACTTTACCCCCCTCGGGTCTGGGTAATGGCGCGAATCATCGCCCCGATAATGTACCCGTGCGCGCGTGCAGCACCGATCGAGCCATCCCCGCTGCTATTATACGCACCCTAAAATCTATATACATAGGTTGCACGCAGCCCCGGGTCCGGCAGCAGCCCGGCCCTTTTGTTTATTCATTTTCACGGCGTTAAGTACGAACTTGATGATACACGATGGATAATTTAAAATCAATCGCCGCGAAATGGGTGTAGGATGATTATTGTGCGACCCGTCGAGCGTGTTCTCTGTTCAATTCTATATCATAGAGCCTACAATACACTTGGTGGGCTAGCTATGTTATATACGCACATTTGCGGGAGGTTTTGTGAGAGAAAAGAGTGTTAAAACGATGTTTGCTCGTGTATACCGCGAATCGAAAAAAGAAAAAGAAAAAAAAATACGCGAATAAAGTATTTTCAACGCGAAATCGTTCGCATTCACAGCGAACAGTGCACGAAATAGCGAGAGTACATTCGCGGCGACGGATAAGGCAGCCGGGAAGGGCCCCCGATCGAGCCGATTAACTTCATTAAGCTGGCCCGCGGCAACAACCGCCTGCCGGCAGCTGCTACTTACCCGCGCCGTGCAGTACGGCGACGCACTATATAAGTATATACACTGGCAGCGGCGACTGTATTTTCATTCGGAGAAACCACTTTGAGAGCCAGGCCCGTGTGTTGCGCTGCGCCGCGGATTTCGCGCTAATTAAGATTCCTCGTGTACCTAACTTTTGAGAGAGGCCCCAGAGAGAGAGAGAGAGAGATATGCCCGCCGCGCGCGCCGTATACGCTGTAATGGCGCGCATAATGTACGTATGGGGTAAGCGCGAGCCGGTGAATCCGAAAAATTTCAGCTCCGCCGTTACTCCAGATGGATAGTCAGGGAGCTCGACGGTAGCCGTGCTGGGCTGCGGAAAACGAGATGAATTCGCGGAGTCGGGGGATGCGAAAATTGGACTCTGGGTAGAGAGAGGGAGATGAGTCGCGGACTAATGAACGGAAGATAAAACATCTCTATTACTATCGTCATTACTTTCCTTTCGACCGAGCCGTTGGAGAAAAACAAAGAAACAAAAAGTCACGGCAATGATAAACTTGTACAGCTGAATTCCAGCTCTCGAGCCTCGCGAATCAACGCGCAGCGATTCTTACGGCCTGTCGAGATAACCTGAACCTATATCAGGCTTCCACGTGACGCCGAGGTGATGGTGCGGAATTCAATTTCGACGGGTGCACTACTCCTGCCTCTCTGTACAGCACCGATACTTCTTGCAAGTCTGGTGCGATTTTCCTTCAGAGGCGCTCGCTCCCTCGCTATAACTTAATCGGCACTAACGAACGCGAGGAACGAGTCCCTCGGCATTTAGAAAGTCGGCTCTGCAGTTGGTGCAAAAATTTGCGCGCCGCGTTACAGTTGGATATTATCGTGCGCTAATGGGAACATAATCTTGTACTGCACCTTTTTTACAATTTAAAAAAAAAAAAAAAAAAAAAAAGCGTCAATATTCTTTTGTTCGACGATGGTAGTAGTAGCCTTCGGTGATAATTTGACCGACATCGATGGGCTGCAATTTCGCTGGTGACTTACGCACGCGGCGTGCACCTTTTGTCCATGAAAAAAGGATTTTCAAAGGTAGGACGTGGTACGTAACATTGTGTTGTTTCATCAGACGTAACGAGCGCGAAGCCGAGGCAGATCGATCTCTCGCCTTTCACCCGGGCGCCGCCGATTTTTCGCCCAGCAGCAGTATGTAAGTATGTACTCGCTAACGAGCAGCGGCACACGGGAGGGGGCGTAGTCTTATATATATTTACCTCTGTCGGTTCGAGAGATATCTCTCTCTCTCTTTCCGTGCACTGAACTAGCGCGCATCATTGTAATTGTACGTCGAACGCGCTGAAGCTTGCAAGTAACGATTTTTTATTGCGCGTGAATGATACTTACTCGGGTCGTAAGAAATAATAACTCGATAATAATAATACGTGAAAAAAGTGCAATTTATTCGTTTAAGTGACTTTGAAGGTACCAAAACTCATGCTGTACCATTGTTGTTCACGACTAATGAGATGCTAGGTTCGCCCCGGCGGCATGTCGGATGGTTCCTTTTTTGTTTTATTATCTCGAACTCTGGTCACTGGGGAGGCACCCCCCTCACCCCCTGGGTCCCGAGATGCAAATGACCGGGGCGAATCTCCATAGCCGGCACTGTGCGGCTGCGAGGGCATTGGGCCCATTTAGATTCGGTAATCGTGGGCAAGACCCTCTCTCCTTTGCATGGGTTTCGTGGAAGGATTTGGCCCCTGAGGTCACCGAGGGAAGTATCGACCCTACCAGCACCGCACACCAACAATACAATCTCCGATCTACCTCGTGGTAGGTATATATATATATATGTATATATAATATGGTACGGTGTGAAAAATGACCGACGCGGTCGGAGCGAGAAATAAGACAATGGGCGCCACTGACTCCCTGTAATACATATATACACAGCTCGCGTCAAGTGACTTATATTCGGTGTGGCCCATTATTACAAGATGCAGGTCGTACCCCCTCGACTATCGCACGAGTCGCGGCAGTCCTTTATATATACCTGTAACTTGTGTGTATATGTATATATACCATACCGGGCCCCTTTCTGCCCCCCCCCTCCCCCTCCCCCGGTTTCATGCACGAGCAAGGTACAAGGGTATATATAGGCTCGGTTAGGCCTCCGTATAAATTACTTTTCAATTTTCTCCTCTTCTTCGTTCTGCATGGGAGTTTGAGCAAGCCTTGCATCATCGCGCTCCGAGGGACTGTAATTTTTCACCCGAGCAGGTGGACAGTGCGGAGGATGCCGAGAAATCGATCGACACTTCGCGGGACGAGTATAATGATTGCGACTCGCGCTCGCGGTGTGGTATGGACACAGGCAGACGATGTAGCAGTGCCGAAAATATAAACCGTAGCTGCCCGCGCTTGTTTCATCGACACCCAATTAACAGGCCGCGCCTCTCTCCGCGAGAAAAAAGAGTGAGTACACATGCACGCACAATCGGGCCGTGGGGTTGGCGCGTCTCCCCTCATCGGCGCGTAAACGGTGCGGTTTATCGGCGGCTGATTTATTATTGCGCCGGCTACCCTGTGGAGGCTATCTTTACGATCGGGGCACCGCGCACCCAGCACATCACGTGCGGCGGTGGATAATACTCCTTGAGCACCTATACATTATATACATATAAGCACACTTCGCACCCCCGGGACCCCGGATCAATAAGTAGGCAGTTTCGCGCCGGCTAATGCGCGCTAACCGCTCGTCCGCTACGATGCAAGGTGCGAGCTCCGATTGCTCGTTTGCGCTGGCAATTTTCACGCCGTTACCTCGACTCTTTCCATTCCGGCTCGCGTGCCCTGTATGCAGTGCGTTGTGTATACATTCACACACCGAGTTGTGCTTGTATAATATCATGGTACTTTCGTATAATAGCCGGCACGTGCGAGGAAGGGAGGTGGGGGGGGGGGGGGGTATTGAATCGGCCCGAGCTCGGTCTCGCGACTTGACGTTCGAATTCCATCAGCTGCCGACGGCTCTCCGAGTACTTACTCGCTGCTGGACCATTTCGTTTGCCCGGTAATATCGTACTATACTCCTGCCACTATTATTCCGCGGTAAAGCCCCCTGCACAGCCGTATACGGACCGACGAACTTGACAGTAAAAGCTCCGTTCTGTTTGCAGTATGCTCTCCCCCCGGGCACCTCCTCTTGTGCCCCCCCCCAAAACCCTTCCCCGCGCCCCCCCCCCCCCCCCCCCCCCCCCCCTCGGGATGCTGTAACACGTATACATATACACTACTGTACCCCCTGCAGGTGCTCTGATTCTTTCGTCCGCAGTAATTGGCCGTAATGCTATGGTCGGCAGTATGGTGTACATAATGTGCAAGTGTGCAACTACAGTCTGCATTATATGCCCGTGATGCTCCCCTTACAATAAATATGTGCATGGGGTTTTGCATCAGAGTTATATTATGCATACCGCGCTCGAACGGGAGGGGTAGGGCGGAAAACAACGCTAACGCTAACGTCTATATTATATTGAACTTGAATAGTTTCTGTGCGTTGTATACATTGGATGCAGCTTACCGCATACAGCAACTTCGGATCCTGAAGCGGCAATACATTACCCGCGTTCTACGTACGGGCACTTACACGCGAGATGCAGGGCATAGGGGAAGATGATGATGATGATGGACCGGAGAGTAAGTATCGGTTGTATTTGCTGCTGCTGGCATTTTTTTATTTTCCATACATCGAATGTACGCATGCACACTCACGTTGCTATATTATCGTGCACACGACGCTTTTATTGTTTTTTTTTTTGCAGCACGATAGACGTATAGGCAAACGCGCTCGGAAGAATAGACGTGCACACGAGAGTGAGTGCCTGTACGTAATCTTGAGTGGCAACTGAGTAGAGAGAACCTGGCATCGATTAAAATTCCTTTCGAAGGCCGAGTGCAATGAAATGTTTTGAAAACATGTAATCAAACGCACAAGACGCGAGTACTCGTCGGAATGAATTTTTTCTCGATTCGAGGAGAAAAACAAGGCCACCGCCACCACTGTACAATGATATGCAGACGAGCGGGGAACACTTTGGATACATCCTAGTACTCTGGACGCGCTCACCTGTGTACAGTATGAATAGCGTACGGGCCGGCAGCAGAGCAGGGGGGGGGGGTGGGGAGCGCGTACAGTGGGTGTAGCCATCAGGAGAACTCCTGCAGGCATGGGTAACATGGAATACCTGGGTATACATGCATAAAGGTATACGGAAGCGGCCACTTGATCGATAGTCGCTGCATCAATCTGATGTTCAGCCGCTGGGGCTCGTACACGGCTCACGCCATCCCAGCCGAGGGGGGCGGACCTCGTTCATTTGCCCCTCTCGCTGCACGTTCTGTATATATATACATATATGTACCCTGTCCTGTAATACATAGTGTGTAAGTTGCGTTGCGACCGCCGCCGCCCCCGCTGGCCACGCACGCATCCCATAACGACCCGATATTTCGAAGGAATGTAGGTACACTTACGGGTATACCGCTCTGCTGCCGCTGCCGCCGTGATATGCTAAATCTCGTGAGCGGGGGTGTATACGTGTGTGTTTATCTCTATTTACCAGTTGTGCCGTCCCCCAAGGAAAAAAAGGATAAGTGCTGTTGGAACGTACTCTGTGGACTTAATTTTTTGTTCCGAAAGGGCGAAGCTCCAAGTATACTTACAGTTGGCTGCCGGCACAAGTTCGTATCGGGGATCCGGTGCTGACATCTGATGGATGAGCTAGAAAAATGGAAAAATGATTTGTCGGATGGAATATTAATTTTTTCATTACAAAAGTCTATCTCAAGGACACTGCGACACAAAAGTTTAGCACGTTTTTCAATCTCGACTCGTCAAAATGCAATTAAATAGAAAGAGCTAGTCTCGCATTGATTTTATTATGATATTCAAACGTATGCGAATAATACATTGTACCTAATCGCCTGACCTGCACATAAGCGGGCTCTGATCTCTTTTTTGCTAGTCAGAATTTTAATGTACTTACCTAAAAGTCAGAAAAATTATGCAGAAGCTTTCAAGAAAAATGTCCCAGAAAAAAAAAACCCCTCCTTTGAAAATGATTTTTAACCGAAGAATACCCTGTATTCGATAATTTGCGTGTGAGTACTTACTATACATATATATTTATTCGTCGATGGCGGTCGCGTCTTCGCTTCAAAGTCTTTGGCACGTAATATCGTCTACTTCATGGATAATAATAATAATGATAATAATAATAATACATATCATGCGTCCTCAATTTCAGCGATGAATGGACACACTTTTAACGAAACAGCACATTGCGCATCAGCAGTTTATGTTAAGTCCTTTCACTTTTTTCATGCGCATAAACTTTGTTCGAAATTGCTTGCATCAGGACGAAAGGAGAGTCAGGGTAAACGTGTAATAGCTCAAGCTGCTGTAGTCGGAGGAGGGCTGGGGGGGTATATGTATGCATTGGTCGCGTGCCAGGACATACCTATATAACCTAAACTTGCCTCCAAGGCTAATCATAATAATGATAGTAGTAATAATAACAATATTACAAAACCCGGCACGCGCACGATCCTCTTTTCTCTCTCTGCAGCTTGTCGCGCCGTACTTATATTATAACAGTGGCATGCGCTCGGCGAACAATTAGGTCCAGCCAAAGCTGCTCCGTCTCCTCCGCCGGGGAGCGAAATTATTTGTTTCTCGGAGGGGAGAGCGATTACGTGTGTACGTAATACCGAGCGATACCGTAGTCACGCCATGCGGTGGTCGTCGGGACGCTGCGTGCAGTGCTGCTGCCAATTTTCTAAATCGACGGAACAGAGCAGCAGCAGCAGCAGCTGCGGAGACGCAACGATCCCCCTCTCTCTCTCTCTCTCTCTTCGTAGTCCGTACAGAGCCTGCACGAGTACGTGGTGTATACGCCTCGGCCTCCGGCGCTCCATGGTACATTATACGTATGATAGCCCCCATTTTGCGTTTTAAACCCTACCTCGATTGAATGTTTGAAAAGAGCCGAGTTGGCATTATTGCACAGTTCGGGGCGATGTTCTGACGACTCGGCGTTTTGGACTTTGAAGGGCGAGGGGGGAGGGGGGCAGGATCAGCAGAGCAGAACGACGGTGATGGAAATATACGCGCGACACCCCGGATAGGCTGTACAATAATAAATGCGCGCCCAAATATAAGTAATTAATTTATATGTATAATACGAGACACAGCAGCAGCAGCAGCAGCAGCAGCAGAAGGGCAATCGGGTGATGTACCGCAAGCTCGTGTCCCGAGAGTTCTCCACGGGCCGTATCGAATTTTCGATCTGCGTCCTGTCTCTTATTGGAGACAGACGCGCTTCTCTTATACGGCATAGGTTGGACGACGCTGCGCTGACGTGAATATTAATAACGTTGAGTCTCAATCGAGCTGCAAGTAGTCCTGGGTGGCAGTGGTCGGGCCAAGAGAGCCTGGCAGGAGGGAGGAGGAGCAGCAGTCCCTCGTCCGGAATAATCCTCGTTTTTATCCCCCCCCCCCGACTCCTCGAGGCGAGCGCTTCGCGCCATCTGCCCGTTCGGGGCCATCCAGGGAGACAGCTTTTAATTAAAAGATTTATAATTTGTCCTTTTTTCGATCTCGCGCGCAGCGGTCGTCGGCCGTCACCTCGTGTCATACGCATATTATATATTATCCGCCTGTGGGTTTATGCGCGCGTTGGATGAGGAACAGCTCAATTTACGCTTAGCAGTCGTATACGCCTGATGACTCTTATAATACGTGCGTGTGTGTGCTCGTTGAATTCTCAAACCGATTAACGTACTCGATGTATCAGAAAACACACTGCTCTGCACCCGAGCGGGAAAGTAAGTATAAGGAGAACGAGAATTAAAATATGGATTCCCGTCTCGATTGTTGCAGTACGCTGAGTACAATATATGGTAAGCATAGGTAACGTACAGGATGGCGCGCGCGTGGCGTACGTCGGATCGGCGAGGCGATACGGGGATCGGCCTTTTTTGCGCGTCCCACGACGACGGCGGCGGTGGCGGCGACAAGAAGAGGCCGCATCTCATTTCCACGGAGCGCGTCGGCTTTCCCGGAATAAGTGCGCCGGGGCTCCCCTGGCTCGGAATGCCGCCGTGGGATGATATTCCTTTCTTGCTCGCGGGAAAAACAGAGCCGGCCGCTGCTGCTGCTGCTCGCCCGGCGCGGTGATCCATTATTGAAACACCTTCCGGGACAGCTTCTCGGGAGATATGGCTTTTTACTCGGGGGTCGAGGCAGATTTCAGATAAGCCGACTTTTTAGGCCTCTCGGTGCTGCTTTTGCTGCAACCCCGGAGTGCGTGGATCGCGATGATACGAGTCGTCGCGAGATAGGGAGATCCCTCAAACACGTTTCGACTTTCATTAATCATTATTATTATTATTATTATCATTGCTGTCATATGATCATTATTTAATCTGAGTAATGTGGTAGGAATTTCAAGCTCTAGAATTCACGGAAAGAAAATATCAAATTTCATTCTAATTACTCGACTTAATTTTTAAAAAAAGTCTCAGTCATTATATTATAGTTTGTGCATAATAAATCTAGCTCTTGTACTGTACGATAAAACAAGAGTTTATGCAGTACAGCTATTACTCGACAATCAATTAAAAATACAAAATCCACAGCCTAGAAATGTCTCCCTCTCTGGATGATCTTTTTTTTTTTTGCAGTAATTTCAGCCATCAATAATGATAATAATTTCATCAAGTTTTACACTCTCTTCTATCGTAGCATTATACCTTTAATTGTTTCTCCCAAGTAAAATGATCAACCTGACGATAAAAATCAAGAGTCCACTACTTAATTGTAATATCCCGTGGTTATTTTGATCTTCAGGCGAGTCTCGATTGAATTATGTATGAAATGTTCTTCCCCGCAAAGTGAAATATTTATACGGGGTACTGTGCAAAAAGTGAAATAAATTTCGCGCATAAAATATGTGTATCAATGCTGAGCAGCCATCAGATGATCAATCTCCGTATTATTAATTGCAGGAAGATAAAATCTACAAGTCGGAGTTTCTCGTTTAAAACTTTCACTGGTGTGCACATCACATCTTGAGATATCAGTGAGTAAACAACACGTATGCTATTAACATTCATAATTCATTTATTTTCACTTTAACACACTACACACCATGCTGTAATTATCATTTTTTAATTACATGATTATTGAGAAACCCATCGAAGCCATGTGATAAAGATGATACTATTATTGTGTCAAAACGTACGGCGAAAATCGGACCAATTAGTAATAAGGCGATAAACGTACGCCATAAAACAAGCATTCCAGGATGGAGAGGGGGGGGGGACGAGCTCGAGTCGTCGCGGTCGCAAGGACTTTTTTTTTGCGGCGCAGCGATTTTCTGGACGGCTCGGCGCGCAGCGACAATCGTCCCGAATAATCGGAGCCCGGCTCGGATATTCGGGCATAATTAACGCAGCGTGGCGTTAATGAAAGCACGCGAGCGAGCGCACGCATGTGCAATCACGCCACGCACGCACGTTCCCCGGGAAGAAGTCATTCCGTTCTCGTGCGGGCAGACGGCGGCCGCCGCGTCCAAGCCGCGTTCGATAATTGGCGTCGCCTCGGCGAAATTTATTCGGCCGCGGATAAAGCTCCGCGCACAGCCGGACGTCGTCGGAGGGGGCTGCAGGGCAGGGGACGAAGTGGTGGTTCTTTCGCGTGCGCATGTGTATGTTGAAAACTGCGTGCAAACTATTACACGCGCCCGAATTGTCGATTAAGGGACTTTTTTTCTTCTTCTTTCCTCCCCTCCCTCCTGCGGAGAGGCTTCTTAATGCCGCCGCCGCCGCCGCCACCCCCACCACCAATCTGACCATTTTTGGGCTGCTGCTGCTGCTCATCGTACTCAATTATAATAAAATGCGCGATCCAGAAACGCTTATAAGTGCCTCATTAACATGTTGTGTCCTGCGAAGAAATGGGGCCCCGGCACGTTGTTCCCTAATTTATAATATAATGCTAATCGTCGAGTTGCGGCTACTCGGCTCTCGTGCAATGCCGAGCGCGTCGAGACGATTCCTCTCGCCGATGGGACGAAGTAAATATCACGACGACGCCAGAGTCATAACATTATAATGTAGCCATTTGATCTAACTCGCGCTGCCGCCACTCGCTACTCTGTACGCATGATGTTATAGGCACTGCGTTTATATTATATGGGAAGTATATCGGGCATGGGTGGCTATCTTTCGAGGATTATACGCGCACGCGAGTGTATTCAAGTAGCTGCTTGATATTATGCGGGTATATAATATGGCAAACATCGCCACGGCATTATTAAAACGGGCTCACCCCAATCCGGTGTGGTGATAACAAATCTTTAATTTTCTCCCAAGCAGCTAATGAACTTATCTCCCTCCACGCAAGCCTGAAATTGAATTTTTAAAAAAAGGGGGGGGGGGGAGAAGAGAGAAGGGAAGGAGGCCGCCTGCATCCACGGAGAGCCCTTAATTTAAAGAGGCCGAGATACACGTGTACGTTCGCATAAAATATGGGTCCTGTCCTGCTACAACACACACACAAGTATGCACTGCTCTGCTCTGCTCAATGAGCTGCAGAGGAAGAAGACGAAGTGGCCGCGCAGATGCGTGAAAGTGATGTTTGAGAGGGAGAGGCGATTTACGTTCTCACGCTTCCGTTTGACGTGACGTTGCGCGCGGGTACGTGCAGACGTGTATATATAGTGCGGGGTGGTGGCGACGACGAGGAGGAGGAGGAGGAGGAGGATAATACATTATGTAATTGCATCACCTTATACCACTGCACTAACCATACTTATCTCCCGCAAAAACTTTAAGACGCGTCCTATCCTCCAACGTGAGTACGTACAACGATTTGCACACGAGCAGCACGTGTCCCCTGTTTCGCGAAAAAGTGTATAGTTCCGAGGAGCGTGGGTTGACGGCAGGAGGCTCTCGTTTCGTTCTCGGGGCGCGTAAACTTGTATAAATTTCCACGGCAGGGAGGTCGCACACTGCGGACGCGCCGATCTTTACGGCATTCGAAAGTCATTTAAATTATACAATAGTTACGAGGCTGCACATCAATAGGACGAACCGAGAGAGCGAAAGCCTTTTTTTTTTTGTTTTCACGCGCGTCTGCTCTCGAGGAATCAAATAACTTCTTTTCGTCGGGTAGGAGCATCAGCTGAGCACACCACACCAGAAGAGAAAAAGAAAACGCGAGGAGAGGGAAAAACGCAACGGACGGCAAAACGTTTTGATGGTCGCTCGGCAAGCGAGGTGCGCGGCTCGTGCATATTATACGGGTATATATTTATGAGGGAGGTAGCTCTTGTTACATGATAAACTACCACAGGACTGAGAGCTCGAAGATCCCGGGAACGACGAAAAACTGGTACAATCTTTCTTTGGCTTTTTCAGGTGCAGCCTCCTCCTCCTCCTTCTGTTGAGAGGCGGAGGCGGCGGCGGCTATATATACATATAGGCACAGCCACAGCTCGGGGACTTTCGCGTCGGCGATGTTTTTGCTCTCACGCCGCGATGCTGTACATGCCCGAAATCACAATGAGCTCTTGCAGCAGCATCACCGCGCTGCGAGCAAAAGTTTTTGGAACTCGGCCAAGTGACGGTCGTCTAATGCGCTCGGGATTGATTTTTAACGACGGCATTATAGTGGCTGCTGCTGCTGCTGTTGGGCCTCCGATCACCCATGCTTATATGACGTATACGTGTACAGCGGGTGCTAATGGGGGATCCACTTTTGTAGAATAACTTTGCATCGATTAAATTGGTCGTCCAGCTAAACACCCGTGCAGGGCTGTTGCAACAGTATATTACATGTAGTATAGGAATGGGTACGGATAATAACTTGTATACCAGGTATAAGGTATAACCTACGTAGGTGCGCACAGTATATATATGTCCGAGCGGTGCGGATGATTTGGCTCTGGGCTAAATAATAAACGATCGAATCACGAGTGGGGACTGACGTACATATAATATATATATGCCACGGGAGCAACCCCTTCCACCGGGAATTTCAATTCGTAGCACGACAGACGCGCCGGCCTCGCTCCGGGGTGACTAACTTTCGCTCGGATTTTGCATGCGCGATAGGTAGCCGGGGTGCACGAGATGAAAGAATTAAGTACCGCTCCCGCTTGTCGTCCCCGAAATTGCGTGCTCTATCCATCCAAACTGGGAGCGAGACGCGTCTTTTTTTTTCTTTTCTTTTTTCTTCTTCTCATGAATAATCATCATTATCCCCACACGGACCGCTAAAAATATGTATCTCTTGTACCATATACCATGCTACTCTGTAAAAAATACCGGGCAGCATACAAAGCAGCCGATAATAATATCCGCGTGTCAAGAGGAGCAGGATTAGGTATAGGTCCATCCTCGTAAATGTTAACCTTCACGTACATAATATACTGCAGCATCAGTCCAATCTTGATGGGACGCTCCCGTGCGCGATGAAGGATATGCTCTCCGAGGAGACAAGAGCTACTCGGGGGCTCCCGTTACGAATTAGCCCGAGCTGCAGAATCGGGGCTTCCGTGGTATATCCCTACAACGCACCACTGCAGTGTACGGTATGTATATCTATATATATATACGGTAGCTAGGTGCCTAGGTTGCGCCGGGTTGCGCCTGGCACGTTGTTATTATTATGATTATCATAGTCGTCGGTCAGGGGATCGGTGGCGGCGCAGAGTCAAAGGCATCGGAGATTCGGTGACGGGCGCGCGTCTCCGGTAGCTCCTCTCTCCCGAGCTCCACCGCCGCAGTGTATGTATAGTAGCAGCCTGCATCGGGCTGCATGGCATTTTAACGATCGCCACGGCCAGGAGCGACAGATCGCGATCTGGCGTTTCGTTTTCGGGCTCCTGGCTGCGCAAACGAGGGAAAAAGAGGAGGTAAGCAGCAGCACAGCGATGGGAAAGGAGGACGAAGATAGGAGGAGGCTCCTTGCCTGCCTGCTCGCTCGATGCTTAATTGGGGGCTGCTTTGGTCCGTGTCGGTCGGCGGCGCTATCGTATCTCTCTCGCGCAACGGTAGCCTATGCCCCTACCTCATCCCTTCCTCGACTCCGTACGCTCTTTCCTTCTCTCTGTCGTACGCATGTATACTTACAATTGCCTGTCCGACCGACGACAACCGCGCTGCCTGTAGTAATCAACAAAGAAAAGTACGCAATATGACGCGTACAGTGTGCAGAGATACCTTTGATTATTTTTAATGCGTGGTGCAAAATGTTTCCCAAAGTATATGCTGTTCGCCCGCCTCAAACGGGCCATGGTGCGCCGATGGATGATCGGGATCAACTTTGAAGAGTTGCACTGTGGAGAGGAGCCTCTAGGATCACTCTCTCTCTCTCCATCTTCCTCTAATGATTTACGGGTCCACGGAATCCGATAAAATCTGCCGCCCCGCAGGGCAGCTTCGTCGTTCGATCCTCGGGGCCAATACGCACACGCGCGCCGATGTACACATATATCGTTCTCTCCTTGCTGATTTTCGGGAGATAGGGCAAGGCCGAAGGGGGAGGAAGAAGGAGAGGAAGAATAGACGCGCCGACCGTCGCTACTGGTTTTTTATTTCAAAAGCCACGCGTGGTCGTACCCGGAATTTTCAAGTTCCCCATTCACGTTTCTCGGCCCGGCGAAATACCGAAACACTCGTATTTTTGCCGTCCCGCGTCTTTCCAAGCTGGAATAATCATTTTTGCCCGGAGCCATCTGCCGTATCTCGGGTCGCTCCACACACACACACACACACACACCCCGGTTCCACGTAATAACGGCATTATCTTACATCCGCCCGTCCCGATGATGGCCGATGCTAGTCGGCTCCTTTTGCCCTTTTTTTGTTTTTGCTTCCCTCCTACGCTTCGATCGGCGGCGATCACCCGACCCCCACTGCACGGGTACGGCATACGCTCGGGGGGTCAAATTTATAGCGACGGTATGATATTGTATAGTGGCGAGCATCGAGTGGCCGCAGTGTATACCGGTAGCTGAAAGTCAATACTTGCGCGCTGCCGTTGCTGCCCGTCGTCGCCACTGCAACACCACCGAGCGTTGTTTTTTTTGTTGTTTTTTTTTACTTCCTCCCTTCCCTTCTCTCCTTCTTCTGCCCCCGGCAAATTTTCGCCCGCCGGCGTGTACGAATCAGCGGAATCAAACGTAAGTAATATCCTCTCGCGCGCGCACGTGTGCCAGCTGACACCGCTGCTGCTGCTGTATATGCACGGACGACGGCCTTTCGTCGCTCGATTAGGCAGTAAGTACAAGTACAGCAGCTATTACATAGAGGCCGTGTGCGCGACCCTCCACTTCTCTTCTTTTTCTCGTTAATCGCTGGGGGAAGGAAAAGCAGGGATGAAATTTTAGTAGCGAGAAACGATTCAACCCTGGATATTCGGTACGTACGATACCTCGATTGAAACGGGGGGGAGAGAGCGCAATCTCAAAATCACTTCACTGTACATTACTTACTAGCTCTGTTTAGCGTTCCCACTGTCTTGTACATTTCAAAACTTGAAGTTTCTCTAGACTACTTTTACTCGCCCTCAAAGTTGTGAAAAATCACTCGCAGACTCTTGAATCCCAGAATCCCATTGGCCGACTCGATAATCTTTGAACCGAGAAAAAAGAGAGAGATTTTCGAGACGCTGCTCCCCCTCCCCGAAGTGACCTCGATTGAGTTCTTATTTACTTTGACGACGATTGGCGTTTTTGTCCCCAAAATCGTTTACCCGGGGTGTATATATTACATCGTTTGTCGCATAATAAACGAGCGACGAGTTTAACATCGATTTCATCCGCCGATCCGCGAATAAACTGCACCGGGCGAACCCGATGGCCGTCGATCATCGAGCTTCCGCTGTTGATGACGATACTTTCAGCAGCGGAGGGCTGAAAGTATACGAAAATATGACTCGCAACTTTCGATCGCGCGGTATGATTAATTCATTCGGTTCCCGGGCGCGCGGGGAGCGGGCGATGGAGTTTGTATTATTCATTCCCGTCTCATCCCCGAGCCGCTGTACTATACCGATGCCCGGTGTAATATTATTATTACAGTCCCCGCGAAATCCCAACGAGAGAGCTGATCCTCGCGTGCCGTCGTCGCCGTCATAAATATCATCTCCGACATCGATTTCACGAATCGTCCTCGACGACGCGCCGTAATACCGCGCTCGCGTTTCTTGCGGAGCCTCTCCGTCCCTCGCGCGCGCTACACGCGAACGGGCGCGTAAAAAGGCAGTAAAAACGCGAGCGCTACCCGCCGCCGTCAGCTCCCTCCGTTAGTTTTCTTTCGCGTCTCCACGGGAATATTAGCGTCCCTTATACCGCGGCGTCGTCGTCTCCGGAGCCGCGGAATCGCGTGCCGCTTGTTGGGTCTCGGCATGGTTATTGTAACTGCCGTAATTAAGACATTATTCGAGGACGGGGGCAATACGGGGCCCCCTCTTTGAAGAGCCGCGCTAAGATTGAGGCAAAAACGCGCCGGTGATTCGAACGAACGACGAGTCGTATTTTACAATTTCATCAGGACCTACCTTATATATACCCCTTGCACTCGCGACATTCAGTGCTACACGTATAATACGCCCAGTGCTCGAATCGCACATCGGTGACTGTATGCTGCCGCGATAAACTGCAAATAAAATCATTTGTCCGGTCGCTGGGAACAATCGGGCGATAAAAAACAGCTACGACTAATTCGTGCGAGTGGAACGATCTGCTGCTGCTTCCGCGGACGTTTTGTTTCTGGTGTAGTGTATAAAAGGTAGCTCGTTGATTTTTGGCCTGTCTTACTATATTTTTGTCGCTCCTATCGTTCTATCGCTCGATTCAGCTGATATTGTGCTTTATATCTGTGCACGTATTAAATTAATAATCATGCGGACGGTTGTCGGTAAATGAGTCGCAGTTTATTGATTTGTCCGTTGAACGACATTCTTTATCAGAGTATCGTGAATAATTGGACGCACAGGGAGGATGTTTCGAAGGAAAATTGAGTACTCGACCGGAATATTTATATATTCGATCGTCAGACAGAGGACGACTGATTTGTGGAAGGATGGAAAAAACCTGCATCGAAATCCCGCGCGAGTGATGAAGACGCAAAACGCGTAATTCACTCCTGAGACCTAGATATCGCAGCAGCATAAATTATGATACGCGCAGCATGTATATGGAGTTTTAATTTATGAATCGAGATCCCCTGAAAACAAATCGACCGGCGCTTTCAAAACGCGAGATGATAAATCACTCAAGCTCGGCGAGAGATGCTTTCCGGCAATTTTTTTTTCCCTCCTCCCCGGCCCTCCGCGGGGATTAATTGTTCGGGGCCCGGACAATTAATTTATCGCTACTAAAGCTCATGCGCCTCGCGGGCAGCCACGGGACGAGAAAAAGCCCCCCTGCACGCGCGCACGCACGCGCTACAACAGCCTTCTTTTGCGCGTACACGAATATATGCACCTCCCTCCTCTGCCTCCTCTGTGCGATGAGGCAGAGGACCGAGTCGGCTCCCCGTGCGCGCAAATGCTAATAACTCATAACTGAATTATCGCCGCAAAAAGCCCAGCTGCCTCCGCGGCTCGGTCGGAAAAACCTACGCGGCGGCATTCCTTCCTTTTCCTTTTCTCTCCCGAGCGTTCGGCTAATTGTCGGCGTGCCGTGACGTTTTCCACCAGCAGCGCAACGGCGTCGTCGTCCTACTGCGTCCCTCTAATTTATCGGCGCTGCGTGGCGTCGCGCATGCGCATACGCGGAATTAGACGCCGCCGACTGAATATCAACGAGCCCCGTGTACCGCGTACGCGCGTATAAGTATATCGCCGCGGCCGATGGCAATCGCTCCGGGGGATGTTTCCCGGCCCCGTTTGATCCATCCCGAACTCCTCGGCTGTACCAATAAACTTTTACCGCCAATTTGGCCGGAGCCAACAATGTCGGAGGGAGTCGTTGGCCGAGACGATGATCATTAAACTTTGAAAAAAAACAGTCCCCAGTAACCCAGTCTGCTCCTCCTCTTCTCTTGGACTTTGGATCGTATCGATCGGAAATCACTGCGTTCGCATCTACGTGTATATTATTTATACGCGCACCGTTTATGAATATACCCAACGAGTTCGTACGAGTACGGGATGGGGCAATGAAACCTAAAACCAATCGACATTCCAGTTCGGCACTTTTGCCACGTCCGAAAATTCCTGCGCGCCCCGAAGATTCGCTGCTCGCCGGGTTTTAATGGTGATCCATAAAGCAGCTAAATATAGCTGCTACTGCTGCCATACGCCTTTACGATCCTAAGCCGCATCCGCGCGGAATCGTCAAATTTTTCGATCGACTCTATTATTATTATTATTATTATTATTATTATTATAATATCCCTGGCGTGCACAAAAGCGAGCTGGCCGGTGACATTTATTAATCATGAACTCGTCTGAATTTACGAGATGGCCTGGGAGTGGTAGGAGAGGGCGCAAGGTGCGAAAGTGCCCCTTCGATAAAGTAAGCTCGTAACATCGCGTCCTATCGGAGCCAGAGATGATACCCGTGCGTATATTAGTATGTACTATAGTGTAGACCTACTGGTATATACAGCTGGATCATCCGATTTTTTTTTTTTTTTTCCCCTCGGCCGGCTTCATTTTTCACCTCACCTCCATCGGCTCTTGCGTGATGTATATTATTCACACGCCCGCACACATTTGGATGATACCTGCGCGTGAGATCTGATACCGTAGCTCTCGGCCGACTGGATTTTTTTCACGATCAATCGTTCCGCGAGCCGCGTAAAGCCAAATGGGCTCGGTGATCAACTACGTTTTGCGAAAGTGGCGAGATGATGACAATTGTTGAATAGCGTAGAGTGTGTGATGAACGGTTTCGGTATTACAGCTACTGCTACTCTATATACTTACGTATATTATGCGAGTAATGCAAGCTTACGATAATTATACGAAAACGGCAGCAGCAAAAAAGTATTTTTTTCATCGGCGTGTACCTATCACGTTCGAGGCTCGAAAGTACAGCGGTTGAAATTTTCAATTCGCATCGTTACGGTAATAACACGCCATAAATCATGCCCTAATTTCGAAAGCCTCGTAAATAAACAGTCCAGCACACGACAAGTACACGCGGCCGCGAAACATGGGAGCCGCGCACTGATAAAAAAGAGCAAAAGTTTTCTCGCGCGAGTTATACGTACAAGAACTATGTACGGTGTGCGTTATACTTATATGTATACAGATACACTGCACGCACGCCGAGGAGGAGGAGTAGGGTGTATGGTATATATACGGAGGAAGGAAAGAAGGAGAAGATGAAGAAGCAGCCCGGCCTTTTCTCACGCGCCCGACTGCAGCAGCAGCAGCAGCAGCAGCACGTGTGATTGGCTTCGGGAATTTCGCGCGCGACGCACATAAATCGAGGCTTAATAAAATAATTACAGTGTATTACGCGCGCACGCGCCCTGCGCACGTGCATCATTGCGGACGTGTGTACGTAGCCGCTGCATGCCTCGCAGAGAGAGAGAGAGAGAGAGAGAGAGACGTTGGAGAGAAAAAGGCGGGGTGGAAAAAACACAGCGAGCGAGACTCCGGAGTTCGCGGAATGAAGACGAAAAAGGCTGCAGTTGCGAGAGAGAGAGAGCCAACTGAATTAGCCCTGTAAGTGCCGAATAATTGCGCGGTAGTGGTCGTCGCCGCCGCCGCCGCAATTACGCCGCCACGCCGCTGTGTAGTGTTGCCCCCTATGACAAATCGCGCGCGCGCACGTGTATATATATAATCCACGATCTCCCCTCCGCGGAACAGGTTCCCATCGTTGTACTGCTGCAGGTAGCTATAATATAATACCTCTCCTCTCTCGCTGCACCGTGATTTATCGCGCCGCTCCGAATGGCCCGCGAGACCCGCGCGACGTGCCATTTCTCCTCCGAATGGCGCACCGTCGTCTGTCCGATAGTACGTACGCGGCAGCTGCTCGCGTTGATGGTCCGTCATAACCACCCTACCCCATGATGATGATGCTGCTGCTGCTGCTGCTGCTGCTCCTGGTGTGCAACGCAGGGAGAAGCAAGATTACCGGAGGCTCGGATTGTTCATTGCCCGGTCCAATATGGTTTGGATTTTCTTGCGGGGCCCCCCCCCCCCCCCCCCGCTCGTTTCGGATCCTCGTCGAATCTTGACGTTGAAAATTGTTCGCCGCAGTGTAGAAAGGATTCATCTTACACGGCCGACCGTTGCGACGGGGCGGGGACAGAGAGATATAATAGTCATGGAGCCACGTTATACGTATACCTGCTTCTTGACTTGAAACTTGATTAAACTTAACGTTGCGCGCAAAATTGACGTCAGTCGTGTACGCCTGCATGTACAGTACGTAAACGCAATATGATACTCGCATGACGACCTATACAAGTAACTCGCGGCTCTCGGGCGTCCCCTTATCATGCGCGGTCGGATGCTGGCTGTCCCTCGTTAATATACAACTCAGCGTCTCGTGACTCACCCGCGCCAGATGCCACGGCTGCTGCCCATATTATTATGATTATTATTATTACTATTATTATAATGCTGTTGCTCCTACGCGCGCCTGCAGGTATTATTCTATAATATACATCTATACGTATTATAGGGTGCGTACACGAGAACGATGCGTACGTATACGTACGTAGGTATAATAACAACGTCTCGCCCGTGCCTCGTGTCTCTCTCTGCGGTCGCCGGTGCACGGATCGTAAGTGGAGATAGGTACACGCGTTGCTTCTCTCGCGTGCGAGCCTCGCGGTAATTAAACGCGCACACGCGGCGCGAACCCATCTCCGGGAGGGCCCGACACCGGGACGGGGAAGTATATATATATATATATATACATGTATAATATCGCTTGCCCGCTCGCCATGTACACACGTGATGTATACTTAGCCGACTGTCGTGCGTACTTTTTTTTACATAGCACTGATGCTGCAGCCCAACGAAACGTCCCCGCAACTCGAGAGGGATATGTTTGTATACGTATATATAACGCAAGTAACTCATGTGCTTTATATTATACACTCATTGTGTTGAAAGAGCTGCGCTTGTGCCTCCGTTTTGCAGGTGTGGCTCTAAAATATTTGTAGTTTACGATACCGACCAACGTCTCGTGTGTGCGTGCAGGGATGATGCATCTCTTGCATTTATGAAGGAAATACGGTCGGTTATCCGTGCCACCGCTTATTTTAAAATGGAATAGAAAAACACAAAGAACCATTTCCCGAAGCTTTGAACGGTTAATGCGTGCGATGCGTATATACCTGCAGTGCACTCGACGACGACTAGCTATTTCGCAGCGCCCGTTGAACGGCAACCAAACGTACAGCTTGCCCTGGCCAATTTCTCTTTCAACATCCCCATAGGTGGATGAGACCATTTTTTATTCCGTGAAAACACGATACGTTAAATTTTTTCAAAAAAACAAAAAAAAAAAGCTGCCCATCAATGGGAATTTCACTTCGCTTGCTTATCTATTAACTAGCAGGGAATGGTGCTTGAGCATCTCTGTGGGCAATAGCGAGGTTTTCCAATTCTCTATAATCACGTCGCATGTAGGGTTGTTGTAGGGTTTGGGATTTTGCTCCGATATCGAGTCCTGCGAAATTTCATCCCTCGCGCAATGCATATACATATACAGGTGGTGCTTGGTTGTTGCATAACCAGCTGGAAAAACAAAGTTCTTTAATACCCCCCACCTCGAACGTACGTTTTGACACATGTAATTTGGAAGTCAAACAACACGGCTCTCCCTCTTTTTTTTCTCTACCTTAAACCGAGACGCAAAACGGATATAGCAAGAAAACCGCAGTCATTACTTGTCTTCTATACTTCCAGAGAATTATGAATCCCTGCCACCGCTGGCCCCTCGCTGCTTGGACGACGAGCGTGCGAAAGCTAGAGGAATAGCGGTCAAAGCTCTTGGGTACATATTATACATACATACATATCTCGACGCCACGACGACGACGATGATGATGACGACGTAGACAGGCGACGCGAAGGAGGCTGCACAATTAGGCTTGGTAACTCATACATAACATGTACACCCTTTAGCCATACATCCTCTTCATCTCTCGCTCTCTTCCCTGCTGCTGTACTCTGCGCAGACATTATGCGGTGAATGCCCGCAGGGGGGGGGGGGAGGGGGAACCTCGCCGGATCATCACATTCTTGCGCAAAGACGAGGGACTATCGATGTAGTCTCTTCCTCCACCTCCACCCCTTTCGAATCTCGTTTGTCAAAAATTACCGAAATCGCTCGCTGTCCGCCCAGTCTTCTGCGGATACGCGCAAGCTCCATTTCCAATCTCCCAGGAATTTTTACCAGGAGCTGCTCCATTACTGCCCTGGAGGGGACAAAACTGTAATCTCACCGAGCAGACGTACAGGGAAAACCCAGCACTTATCACTCACCACCCACATTTTTACAGTATATGTATAAATATACTGCCAACTATAAGAGGTGCAAAAGTAAATATTGGCGAAGCTGGTTTATAATTCTATACCCATAGTAGTGTACAGTCCCTCACTTGATCTTGCTATGCTATAATAATAAGTAGGTACTCTTGGTATCTCTTAGCCTCGCTGGACCGACCGGCCGCGAGGTTCCCACGCTACCCGTTTTACCTGAAGGACAGGACACGTCATATTCACATACAAAGGTGCCGCATGACGTCACGCGAGCCACAGCAGAGGACGCGATGTCGCGACTCGTATGTAAGTAGTTAGCGGCACGACGCTCCCCACATAAAGATATATTTGTTTATCCCGTTCTCCTCCCATGGGTACATACGATTTGTTATTGTGTGCGTCATATCACGTACATGTATAGATATGTGTATAGCCATAAAATCAGTAGTGAGTCAACGCGTGCCACGACTATACTATATACCAAGTGACAAACGACGCCAGCCTGTCGCGCCACAGCGCTACCTTATAATAATAATAAGTAATATATATCAAGCAAAACACGACCGCGAACGCGAGCGCCGGCGTGTTACGAAACTCACGCGGTCTGGCCTGCGTGATATCATTTCACTGCATGTCGGAGGTGATGGCTGTAGAAGAACGACAAAACTTTGCCTCATGCTGATGAGCAGCATCACCAACTTTGACGCGAACTCTATTTTTCGGAGACCGACTGCAAAATTAATACCAGTGTGTACTCTCATAGTCGTTTACGAGCTAATACCAATCAGTGGCTATTCGGCTTTCTCTCTCCGTGCAGGTTATTTGATTATATTATTACCAAGTAGATTGCTCGATGACCCAAATTTCCCGCTCACGGGCATAAATCTCAATTTAAATCGGTAGGTTGTGACAACTTGGGAAAAAAGAGAACGCGGAACGAGCGAGAAATCAATTATCATCGTTGGCGGCGGCAGCGTGACTCTATTAATTAGGCGCTCGCGCGCACCAGAACGTGGCTTGACTTGGCTGTAAAATTAAGTGGCTGCGCTTATCGCGTACACACGCGAAATAATCAATTGTGCAGTGTTGTTTTGCGTTATGCCATATATGCGGGACAGTTGTGGTCACGCGCCAACAACTCGCAATTATAATACATATGCAGGGGGCGCAAAAGTCATGTGGTTTCGATCGCGATTGGACGCACGCGACAAGTACCGATAAAAATACGAGCACGTTATACTATAGCGTGGCCGCACCCGTCCATATCGCTGCTCATATTCGCACGCACCGTCTCATATATGATGCAGCTGTAGATGGGTCAGTTCACAAAAAATGCGATAGGTATTGCATGAAGCCAATGCTTATAAACAACGAATTTTATTATTTTCAGTCAATACTTTTATTTCAGTGTTCACTAATTTTCTCTAGATAGCCCTTTTGATACTTTAAACCGAAGATGGAAAAAACAGGCCAAAAAGTGATTACTGAAAGCATTTAAAAATTTTAAACACGCGACTTTTGACACTTTAGAATGGCACGAAACAAATGATTTAGATGGGTCAAGTCGTCCATTCATTCTTTGACATTTGAATTTGATCATTTTAGTATTATAGTAGAGTGGCCAAGTATATTGACCAATTTTTTTCAACTAGAAATTCGAATGCGGCTAGTCGTAGTGTTATCGTAAGTATAGAGTTCTGCTGGCTAAAATAAGCGATCATTACCGTTATGTCCCTAATCTTAGGGGAAATTTAAATTATCAATAAAGTGACTATAGTATACGAGGAATTTCGGAATGCATATGTACCAAACTAAATTTCGTTGAAAAATTCCTATTTGGGGCTATATTATTGCCAAAAAAATACGTTTACGGTAATGACGCAGACCTGTCATTGCTGTAATGCTTTTTTAAAGTTTTTTGAAAATCCCATTTAAATTAACATGTGTTTTCTAAAAATGACAAGAGAGCCAGATCCAAAGTTTTTGGTTAGTTTGGACCTCACATAACGTAGATATAATGGTGAATAAATTCTAAACATGAAATTTTGAAAATCTTATTTTTCTTACCATGGGCACAAAGTGCGGCAAGCCCTTTGCGCCCTCGGGACGCACTTTGGGCCCACGGGCGCAAAGTGATTTCCCGGGCCCAAAGTGCGCCCATGGGCACAAAATTGCACTTTGTGCCCTGGGTAACAAAAATATTATATGCACCTCAGGCACAAAAGTACACCAACCGCGCCCTTCGGGCGCTATTGTTTGTACTTTGTGCCCTAGGGGCGTAATGTACTATCACATACCAAAATATCCCATTTTTGACTCGTGCATGTATTATGTAGTCAATTTACTGACTTTACTATATTATTATTATTATTATTATTATTATTATTGTGTTGCTTGTATTACTTATTATATTGTTATAATTACAATATAATTATTCGTATACGTTATTAAAAACTACTCTATTTAAGTTTCAAGTGTAAGATAAGTCTACTCACGAAACATAATCTGCTTATTTCTTGCTCTGTTGTTGATCGCTTACTGCTCAGTAGAGTACGTGTTCACTCGACGAATGACTGTATCACACTGTCAGCTTAGTCAGCTGAGTGAGTCAGTGGTCAGTGACCTAGCTGAGCTGCGCACTCTATACCGCGCAATGAGCTGCGCAGCGCACCTGATGTTTTGCCAACAGTGTGAATTAGTCATTCGACGAGTGAACACGTATTGTACTGCAGTAAGCGATCAGCAGCTGGGAAAGAAATAAGGAGATTATGTTTCGTGAGTAGACTTATCTTACACTTAAAACTTGATTAGAGTAGTTTTTAATAACGTATATGTGTATGTTGTAATAAAAAAAACAGGTTATATAATAATAATGTCTTTATATTCAGTTATTTTATCATATAATATACACTTAAATATATTAATAAACATTGACGAATGTAACATCATTGCCAAAACTCGAAACTTTAACAGAGTAGTTTCTAATAACGTACGGGGGCTATTTTACAAAAACTGCGATAGGTATTTCATGAAGCCTATGTTTATAAAGAAACTCGTTTTATTATTTTGATTCATAACTTTTTTTAAACTGTGCGAACTAATTTTCTCTAGATAGCTCTTTTAAAATAAAGTCGAAGAAATATTTGCCGTGGCCGTAAAATTGAAAAAGCAGGCCATAATGTGATTACCGTAACGCAAAGGATTAAAAAATTTAATGATATCTATACAACTATTTTTTTAGAGATAATATAATAAAATTAGCAACAAAAGAGTTAAATCATTAGTGATAAATGTATTTCTTTTGTTTAAAAAAGAAAAAACAAACTGTAATCCAGCTGGCTGCAGTGACTACGTATACTAAAATAAAATAAAAATAACACAAACGAATCAACCGTCAATTAGTCTTACCGTAACAAACTGGAACCATAAAGAAGTTTTATCACAGTAAAATTGGTATGGGGACCGTCCGCACAAAATATGACTGCGGTGTTGCTGATTGTACTTTTTCCTAGATGGCGTCCTAACTTATGATAGTGAGAGAGCCAGTAAATATGGGATAAAAAGTGAGGGAAGCTGAGTGTCTTGAGTTAGGACGCTATCCAGGCTTAAGTACAATCAGCGCCACGGCAATCAACTTTTGTGCGTACACTCCTCATAGTAGTAGCGCTGATACGAACATAAAATAGTAAAATAGCCCCAGTGCCACAACGACTATTGTACATTATTCGAAATAAATTATACTACAGAGCAGACTGGTGCGTGCCGATTCTCGTTTCCGCGGAGCAATGAGACCTGTTATTTGCCGAAATATTCTTCCAGCACCGCACCAACAACAACAACAATAATAAGGCGTCTCTCCCACGCTGGCCTGCAGCCTGCCCCCCCCCCCCCCCCCCCCCCTCTCTCTCTCTCTCTCTCTCTCTTTGCTCCTCTTTGTTTTGCCGCTCATGCTGTTTCGTATCTCCTCCTCGACCGCCTAATTTCTGGGATTCGCTCCCTTTCGCGAAACACCCCCGAGGCTACGGCGCTTTTCGGCTCGCGCTTCCCTCTCGGTTATGATGGTTGCTCCTGCCATCCTCCCTCGGCGTTATTCCGAAGCGTGAGAAATTTTAGATCTCCTGCAGCGCCGAAGCGGCCGGAGAAAATTGCGATACGCGTAATTAAACGCGTCGCATATATTTTGCGGGAGCTACCGAACAACCAGTTTCGAGTTAAATAATTACTGCGCCGCGAGCTAGGTTGGCTCTGAGACGAGAAAATTGTCTTCTGCAGCCGTGCCGCATCGGTGCAGGGAGAAGAGTTGAGCTGCTATTATACATATACCCCGATGACGCGACGGTGAGGAGGAGGAGGTTTTTTATTACGCGTTGAAATTTTGCGGCCAATGCACCATTCCGTTGGACAGTGTTAATTTCTACAATGGATGTAAAGATATATACCATCCAGTTGCAGCGTGCGAATCGATTTTTGAACATTTTGCACAGAATCCATGGGATATATAGTTCCATGTATTTATTATCTTGAGTATATATGTATACCTTATAACGTATTGTACAAAGGTCATGCAAACCGAGAAGAGAGAGACCGATCGAGATTGAAAAAAGAAAGCGGAGAGAGAAGTGCACGCATGGCAGGAATAATAATCATCAGCACCATCATCATCATCATCATCATCATCATCGACGCGGGTACACTTTCACTCCGCGACGACTGCAGAGCTTTTTTTTCGGGCAAATTAATTAACGCGCGCTCGGCGGAGACGGCGTACATAACCTACTCTTAAGGTCTCCCTTTCCCTTCCCATCCCCGTTCCAGCAATGCGTGCAGCGCGCGCGTGCTTCCGCAGCGAAATGAGGCGCGTGCGCAATCTCTGCTCGTCCACCGCTCGCGCGTGCACGGCGTGCAGCTCTGCTCGGCT
>JAPYYV010005662.1:0-15663 GCA_030522625.1 Copidosoma aretas | reverse complement strand
GTTCGCACCTGGTGCGCATCCAACCAGGGCGATCACAACAGTCCCTTGGGCGTTGCTTCGCAAACGCCCTCGGGCCCAGGGATCGCCCTGGCGACATGCCCCACCAGGTACGAAATATACTATTACCCCTAAAATAGCAAAAACCCGCTTTTTAGACATAAAAACCATTGCATAAAATTGTACCACCCCATCAGTGCCATGAGCCCTGCCGCATCTACCAACAGGCACTAGAAGCGCTGAGAAAGGAGCGGAGAGAACAGGGAGACCTAAAGCCAAGCAGACGTGCAAAATGACGAGCTTCAAGAGTCAATAGGTCGACGATTCTGCTGCAAAAGCGGCTTCACCATCACTGCATCTCCGTCACCGCGAAGTTCAGGGATGTATACGCGATTTTCTTATTCGTCGATTCTGCTCATTAACAACTAAGTTTCCTAGATAAACTCTGCAAGTACATAAAATAAACAGTGGTGCACCCCAGCTTAAACTCGCGTATTTTTATTGCTAAGTAAACCCTTCCCAATCCAGCTCTTAAAATTACACCCACACATGTATACGCGCTGCTCCATACCAAGCAAGTTCAACGCTTGTTGAAATTCGTACTTGGCGGCATCACTTTAGAAGCTCGGAAAAAAAAAAAAAAAGGAGAGGAATCTTTTACGTCATCTGATTAATGAATTCAACAACTGTCGTAACAACCTGAATCAGGTGTAAAACTTAAATTCTTTTTTCGTTTCCCTGTAAAGATATAAAACTAAACATTTTAAGCCCCGGATCATTGAAATAGGTTGAAGGCTTTCCAAGATATGACTCATTACATGTATACACACACACACGCACGCACTCACACACACATCCATACATTTTTTTAAAATTATGTATTTTCATTCTAAACACTATACAAAACATTTCTGACATATTTTAAAGTAACATTTCTTTTTTCTGTTACAAAGCTTACTCTATGAGGAAGCAACATAGTGTTACTGTATATATTATGAGTATCAAATATGTGCATTTAATTTATTTTAACAAAAAACATGGTGTTATTAAAAGTATTGAAAATTGTTTGCACGTTAAACTTTTTATAAGATCAAACCACAAGGAAAACTGCAAAGATTTTTTTTCTGTTATTCTTCCACACGTGCACTATCACTGCAATGCTCCTCGAGAAGGCTGGGTAACTTTCTTGCAGTAAAATAATCGACCAATTTACCCCCTACCCCTTCCCATCCTTTCTTTCGTTCCCTTTCCCAAGTGTCGAGTGCCCTGAGTAGTGGACACATCGTATACCCGGGCATATGACACTATAATATATATATAAAAAAACGCAAAGACAAAATTCCAAAAAATATATTTAAAAAAAAAGAATAAATTGATAGCGCAATGAGATAAAACTAAATTTTTCTACTAGTTTTCAGGATATAAAAATTTAATATCGTATGATACAGAAAAATACACTTATATTAAATGATTATGCGTCATCACCTTTTACAACAAGGTTATACGACTTGGTTTCAAAATTATCAAGTCCAAAAAATAAATAATTCATTATTCCATCATCTTGTAAGTACGCTCTACAATCATAATTCCCTTCATCTGATTCCTGCACATTTTTTATGGAGAGAACTACACGGTGGGTGTAGTTTGACTTTCTTGATGCAATGCTTATTCGGTCTGCAATCAGATAAAACATGGCTTTTGGCAACACATTTTGTAAGACACGCATGCATGGATCATTTCATGGAAAATACGATGGTTAATATGTGAAGTAAGGTTTCTAAAATTAAGCAGTCAGAACTTTTCCTTTTATATTTTAAGTCATGCAAGGCCACAAAAGTGGAAAAGGTTTTGGCTGACTCTAGCAACACATTCGTACTACTCTGTTGATTAAAATGCACTCACGCCACACCTAGCCCGAAATAAACCGATAACCACCCGCTACGCGGGCAGTAATGTTTCAGTCCCGGTCTAGGTAAGGTGTAAAATTAGATACACACCACGGACAGTAGTAAAGAGTGTTTAGATCGCGTGTATATCACCCTCGGCTTTGCCTTACAGTAATGACACTTCTCAAATACCGTAACCCTAATGAAATCGCGATTCTAAAGCTGAAAATGAGAGTCTTACCAGTTATTCAAAATTGTTACTTAAATCGTTACTCGTAAGGTGACAAAAATTTAGCAACAACATTACCTAATTAATGTACACGTTTCGAGTTATTATTTTAAAAAAAAGTCGTAGTACCTCCATAATACTAAAAATAAAAAAATAGTCAATCAAAATGGTAAACGATTGTAAAATAAATTTTTTTTTGCTTTAAAAAATAGAATTATATACTATATTTGATTATAATTTTTTTGATCGAGAAATATCAAATACCTGGTTTTTATGGATTCATGAAATCGTTTAAAGACCTAAACAAGGTACATAGCATATTTTTATTATGTGACCACTGTAAGCATAGGAAAATTAGTATTGTTATTCCTGAACAAACAAAATCTGTCCATAGGATCCCAAAATATGACTGATGTTTCACATAAATCTTACTGTTTTTTTAATAAAAAATAGATGAAATATTTTCGCAAAATGATTTAGAATGAAGACCATTTATATTTCAGTTATGTATAAGATATAGCTATTAAGAAAACCAAATAAAAAATATTTAATCTCAAAAATAGCCAAAAACCGTTTTTTCACTATAAAAAATCATCAAAAAAACTTTAACCAATAACTATAACGAGGTATAAAACTAGTCATTTTTCCGAGCTACTATAAACATAAAAAGAAACAGTTTACGTTCTGCATGATTAAAATCTATCGATGAGTCCCTAAAAAATTACAGATTTTTGATAAAAATTTTAGGATTTCTTTAATAAAATAGAAACAACATCACGCATGAAGATGATTCAAAATGTAAAATAAAGCCATTTTGATGCTTCATAAGATATAATTATTAAGGAAACTAAATCAAAAAAATTTCGTTCCTAAAATAGCAAAAAACCGCTTTTCGGACATAAGCAAATCGTCGTAATAACCTTAATTAGGTCTAAAACTTCAGTTGTTTTTCCTATCTAATGTAAGGATATAAAAAAAAACATGTAAAGCCCTGGATCATCTAAATCAGTCGGAGAGATTATGAGTTGTGACTGATTATATGCACACACACACACACACGCACACACACACGCGCACACACACACAGACACCAACACACAGAGTCATCTTTCAAAAATCATGTAGTTTAATTCCAAACACTTTAGAAAACATTATGGTCATATTTTTAAGAAAACTTTTTTTTTCCTATACAAAGCTTCCTCTATGAGGAAAAAAATTGAAAATTAACATAATGGTACCGTACAATGCTCAAAAAAATTTTTGCAATAGTTGTGACATGGGATATCGCTGTTTCCTCGAAATGACTCATGCATGCATATGGCTATTTCAAAACTAACCCGAGTTTTTTATCATTTCATCTCCTTGATACCACCTTACATCGGAATACTTTTCTTTTACAGCAGCACATATTAATGTAACATTATTACCTTCTAAAATTTTTTCAATTGGCTTAATGATTCCGAAAGCAACATTGGGTACCCCATCTTTAAAAAACGAAATAATTTTAGAAAAAATTTTGGAGTTAAAAAACGGATAGAGTAGTGAGAATTTCGAGAAAAATATAAGTATAGCCGATATGCCTACCTGTGATACTAATAGTCTGTTTGACTGTTTTGCAAGCATGAATATTACAAGCGGTGCAGCTAATGACGCCCTCATTTACCAGATTCATTGTTACTTCTAAAATAATCTTGGTAGACCTTTTCACTTGTATTTTTACATTCTAGAACATAAGAGTGTAGTGAATTCATAGATATAGATAGCTATTTTTGAGAGAAAAATCGAGAACTATAGTTCATCGAAGCAAATCAAACCTTTGACACATTCGATTGACAACTATTTTCAGATTGTAACTTTGGACAACCTGTGTATGACCATGATGTATTAAGCATTGGCTTACCATCAGCTTCACAGGAAAATGTTACACTTTCGTTATGAGAGTAAAAATATTTCATTTTTTTCGAATGAAATTTTATAGATGGTATCTCTATCAGAGTTAGTTGATAAATAAGCAATAAAAAATAGAATGATTAAATAATAACACAGACATTTTTTCAAACATTCTTTCATGCATGTATATTATTCAGAGTAAGTACCATCAATGATGAGACTGAAATTCAACTGTTTCACTCCTGCATCATTACTTGCTTGAAGAGTATATATTCCTTCATGGATTTTATTGACACTATGTATTAAAAGGCTACTTGTCGATTCGCTGTTCTCTATTGTATTTTCATAATCTGATACAACTTCAGTATTGTTAGGGTTGCGCCTGAAAATTTACGAATGCAACACCAAAACTCATGGTTAAGAGAAGATTTACCGAATATCAGTGAAAATTGTGGCAAGAAAAATCTATTACCAACGAAAGATAGGAGTTGGATATGCTTTAACGTAAGCTACGAAAAGTACTTTATTGCCAGTAAGTACTGCATATTTTCCGTTTTCATTTTCATGTGTTAAATTGATGTACGGCTTGGTTCTATCTAAAAAACCAAGTCAAGGTAAAAATGTTGAACTCCACATTTGAGCAAATACAAATCAGATGATAACACAGGTTTTATGACTTTCCATATATTTGAACATGAATTCTATCACTTTTCTTTTCATAGAATACGGATTCGACTTCGCAAATGTAGTTTCCTTCGTCATCAAAGGTGATGTTTGGTAAAACTATTGTAGATGTCATTAGATCTGTGAATTGGTCTTTTTCTTTTTGAATGGGATTCAAAATTTTCCTGGATGGCTTAAATTTGTATGCACTTTTATGCGTTGAAATAGTATGGGAAAATGTCAGATACATATTTATATTGTACGTGATTCTGCAAAATGTTATTATAAACATGTATATGGATAATTCCGGTTAAACTTGGACTATTTACATACAAAATATTCGATTATTAAAAGTATCTTTTCTGAACTGTTTTGCATTATTTGGCATTATTTCAACATAAGAAAATTATGCGAAATAGTTTTCAATCTGCAATTATATCAGGTACTGTTTTAGTGACCACTCATACACTAGACCATTTCAAGATAGCTTTTTCCACAAAAAAAAATTAATTTTTCGTATTTTTTAAGGAAAAAAAGAAAATATTTTGCGATATTTCTCTCCAAGAACAATAGTTTCCGAGTGAAAAATTTTCAAAGCTTTAATAAATATACGTATTCATCCAAATGTTTATGCTTTGCGGATTGTTTCCTCGAAAACTGTCAATTTAAGGGAAAAGTTTCTTGAGTTAAATTCTGCATATTTTAAGCGATAGTATACAAACATCATTTTTTCAATCATAATAATTCAATTTTGCAAGTACAAATTCATGAATGTGCTGATAATGCATACATTTACGTACAACTACATTATTATTTTGATTGTTTACTTAGTGCATTCAATATTTGTATGTATAAACCATAAAAGCGTTTTCGTACAAATCGTTGGACGTAAAGTAAACAGATTGTGACGATGGGGTTTGTTGGATGCAGTTTTGTAATTTGTAAAAAGTTTCCTATAAAGGTCTCTAATGTGAGATTTTCAGACCAAAAAACCGTTCAATTGCCTTATTTCACTCTTAATTTTTCCTCGAGATGATGACCATAGAATGACCTATATGTAAATGTATTCTTACTGAATTTCGTGGGATCCTCTAAGAGATGTTATATGGTATATCTACCAAAATCTTGATCATGCATTGAAGGCTTAAAGTAGAATGTACAGCAACTTGGTTTGAACTCCCTCGTACAATAGTTGGTTTTTGCATACAAGAATCGTAAAAAATGTTTAATTGAACACTTATCTTTTGCGATATATTGTAAGAATCTACTTCACAAATATACTTCTTAAAATACGTAAAGAAATCATCATTCATTGTAGTAAAATTTTTTACAATGAAACCAACTTTGGGATCAAAGACTACCTCTACTGTGGGATAAAGTTCCTGTATGGACTAAATGAAAATACAGGATGAAAATTAAGTTAACCAATGAATGATGTTATCAAGTAAAATGCATAGTAACCTTTTTCTCATGTTTGAGAGTAACATTATATTCAGGTGAAGTGGTTCGACATGGAAAAATAGCCCAAGATTCATAACAGATGGGACCCTCCAAATAATTCCACGTTTGCAAAACTTGTATAAATGCACTTCTATGAGCTGAAATCGACAAAACATTGTGAAGTATCGTATATTAAAATTAGTGTGTTATATCTATGCTGGTCAATAATTGCTGTAGAGTAGATAAAGAAGGCAATACTCTGATTAATTCCTTACAATTGACAAAAACGTATATCCAGCTTGCCATTGGATCATTGTAGTCTTTGCTTATTATTGATGTGATCCTTTTGTTAACATCAAAACATCCATACCAGCCTGTATCTCCAAAGACAGTAGATGTTCTTGTATAAGTTTTGTTGCTGCTCATCTCGTTTGGGGTGATTACGTGAGAAGATGTTGTTATCTTTGTATGAATAGATATTGTAATGTTACCATTTTATTTTTCCGTGGTTGTATAGCTACAGAAAATTTTGAATAAAAAATTGTCCATCAAAAATGTTTGTATAATGTAATGCCTAGCTATTTGGTGAATTTATTTACTGCAGGAATTATTCTATATACACATATATATTTTCACGACATCACCGTAACAGATTAATATGCACGTAATGTACTATTTCTATCCGTAATGTAGTTAGTTTACATTTATTACAGATTTTTTTCTTGGATCAACTGCATAAAAGTGTGATTTTGAGAGATTTAAAATTCAAATTTTGAAGGATAATCACAGGTAACGTGAAATGAGTATACTTATCAATAAATTCAAGGGGAATCACTTTATTGCGCAGAGTGCAATAAGTAGAGCTTCTTAATGCTTTGAAACTCATTGTCGAAAGAAATGGTAATACCTAAATATTCAATTCTACGTTCTGACTATTTAGATTTATAATAATAAGGTGATGCTACGAAGAGCCCTGAGGCAACAATGTAGTAAGTAGACTTGATACAAATGAAGTCTTTGAACATCCTTGTCCGTAAACTCTTCTATTTTTATTTAGACTTATGTTTGAGTGTATTTTTTTTCAATCATCCTTGATTTTTTCTGAGCATTCAAAATGCGAGCGAAGATTAATGTTTGAAATGTTTCAGGATATTTCTTAGCACTGTATAAGATTAAGTAAAGTTTAAAAAAAAATTTAACATGTTGTACAGAAAAAATTTCATATTAGAAATTATATAACAATAATTGCTTTAGGGGCTCGGGTTCATTTAGAATTGGATGATTTTTTGAGAAAAAGTATTAGTTTTAGGTAACAAAAAAGAAATTACAGAGCACAAGTCTGGAAACTTACAGTTTAAGAAAACAGATGACCGAACTTGCATACATCTGTATTGTTAAAAATATTGCAAGTAAAAAGACATCTTTAAATGACCGTTCATCTACGGAACTGTACGGTTATAAATGTGTTCTTACTAGAACATTTTAATTCTACAGAAAAATGTTTATGATTAATTGAATTGTTTTTTTAGAATCTTACATACTCAACTGTGCATACACTTCCCTTGGTACAAGTTCAATATTTATCTTTAATAATAGCAATGGCATAACAAGTCAAACGTAAAAGTTGAAGAAAAGTAATTTTAAATACTTGTATTTTTAAATACATATGTATGATATTAATTTGTAAATAATGCAGATGCCCAAACCTGCTTTTGGCGCGTTGCAATGGATTTTATAGGAAAAACAATAATAATTATTGCTTAGGTATACGAAATTTCACCTAGCTATAGGACATATTGCAACTCGACTTCTTTGCTTATCCAATAAAATTAAATTTTGTCATGCAAGTAAAACAGAAGATAATGTATATAAGTTATCAACCAATAGAAAAGTACTTTCAATATTTACAGAGTAGCATTTCATCTATTATAAATAATAAAGCTGTTACGGGATAAATATTAACCTCTGCTTTTTCATGGCTAACAGTTTCTGGTACGACCATCGTACAAAAACTCTTAAAACATTCAATTATAATGGTGATTTCAGAAAATTTATTTGATTCACAACACTTCTGATTTGGGAAAGAATAACATTCGAGACTCTTCTATCTGGAACTACACTGGACAAATTGAAGTTAAACGTACTAAATACCTATAACTTACATTATCATCTTTATTTTCGACAGGGTAATGAAAATCAATAAATCCTTCGCTGGAGCACTGGATTTTAAGAGTTTCTCCTTCGTGAATTTCCAAGACAGACATATTGGGATGTAGTCTGGGTTTATGTCCACGACAGCCTATGTATTATTCATTAAACATCAGCAATGTAAGACAAAAATACATATAAGTAATAAGAGTTGCGTAACATCATATAAAGTAGGGTATACTTTTTTGTAAATTAAATTTTTTGTTTAGTATTAACATCGTATAAAATTTTATGCATATACCAGGAAACCCAAAAAAAAACGCGATTATTGCGGTCGAAAAAAATTGTTTCATTATAATAACTAAATAATTCTTTTTAAGGCACCTGTGCAACCCCTTTTGTTTTTTTCTGTAGATTTATAATTAATGATAAATAATTTAAACCCAGTATTTAAGCCGTGTAACATATTTTTCAACTCTATGTATTTGAACGTCAGATTTTGATAAATAAGTAAAAACCTAAAAGTTGCTTTTTTTTAATTCCAGAGCCTTTATATACTTAAAGTCATAGGGTTTCATCTTTAATCCCCTATTTTAATTATGATAGGCACAACGTATCATTTAACTTTTCCCCACACTTATTCTTCGTTGACAGCCTAATTCTTGAGCACTCTTAGCTAGATCTTTACGATTAGAAAATATGGATGCATAATTTTGTTACTGACCTTTCAGCTAAACTATGAATTTTATTTACATTACCAATCTTACATTTCACGTTAAAAAAATGTCAATACGTGCAACGAATAATCCGGATGGTTTTCTTGAACTAAATTTGATAATATCCAAAACTTTGCTGTAGTTATTTTTCCGTTCACTAGTCAGAAATCTATCCAAGATAGAAATACTCTTTGATAAATCAAGGGTTTTATTTTCAGTCATAACATTCAGATTTATTTCTGTATTAATTTATGTGCTGGAATGTGTTTACTAAGTTTTGGCTACTAAACGAGAATTTTACTCAGAATTTCACTGCTCGGGGCAAACAATGTAATAGCATTGGAGACTTTGTAAATAGTTTTAGAAACAGGCAACAAACTTTCTCGCAGCAAAAGAAGAAAAGAAAATAAAAGACAAGGAAACAAATAATTTAATGATGAACCCAAATAACTGAAATGATAACTGACAGTATTAAAGAAATAAAGATACAATAATAGACACATGAAGAGCAAACGCAATTTTAAATACAAATAGCAAAAAAATAAAAGAAAAAGTTACAATCTTGAAAAAAAAAAATACCTCCAGTATGAGAGACATAAAAAAAAATTCAAACTATTAAATATGAAAAATTTTATTGAAGATTTGAAATGTGACAGAAGAGCTACAAAGGCATTTCAAAAGTAGCGATGATCAAAGAAACAAGAATAGAAAGACAACGCGTTGGCTATTATAAAAAGCTGAATCATCTGCAGTCTGAGGAAGTACGATAACGATTGTGACACGTATCGGGGCGACGTAATGAATTTTGTCGATATTCGGGTTCACACGGCATGATATGTATTTAATTAGTTACCAACCTGCATGAAGGGTAAGGACAATGAGTAGTAATACCCACTGCAGCAGTGAGAGCGTGCTCTTACATCCTTGAAGGCTGCACATCGTACCTTGCAGGGTTAATTAAGCCTAATGGAATGGCCTTTATATCCTTAGAGCCGTGATCTAGCTGAGAATAATATGTATGAGCAGTTTACTTTCGTAAAAGATAGAGAAGGTGGCAGGGCTACAGAGCACACGAATACGTGATTGCAGCTAGGGCCACACTGAGCTGAAGACGTATTTAGCTATTGTCCGATCAGGTTCGTCTGTCTCTGGTCTCTCCAGGCGGATGCTTCGTACTTATCGAAAAAATGGTTCAGACAGTGCCCCCAAACGTCGGAAACTAGAATGTCAGACCGCACACATCATATGTCATATTACGAAACTAAAGTACTCGATAATTAATTTTTATTGATATTTCCAAATCGTTGAAGTCTCTAAAAATTTTTAAAAGTGTCATATAAATAATTAATTAATAAAATATGTGTCAAAAGTACTTTTCTTTGCTTTTATCCGATGAAATATTACTTACTTCTGTTGATACATAAGAATATTTAAAAGTGTGGAGTTGTTACTTCATGTCCACGTCATAGTTGCAGTTGTTTAATGGACGTAGAGCATGTACACAGAGCCGATCGTTCTATTTACCACAATTCTGTTGTAAACTACGAAATCTAAAAATTGTATTCTGAATAATTGATTAACTGATAGGGTATGCGAAAACTCCTCAGACTTTGGAAGATCCCTTTTATTACTCTGACACATTTTCGATAACTTTTACTCTTGAGAATTTGGGAAAAACAGAAGTTCTACATTACTTTGTTATTCATTTTCCTTCCAAGAAATAGTGTAGAAAATTTTCTGATCAAAACATTGTGCATAAAAAGTTTGAAATCAATTTTGTGAAAAAGTATTATTCCGTGCTACGATGCAGCACGCGTTTCTACTATCTTTTACAAAATCATTAATAACTTAAAAAATGAACGATAACTTCGGGGTCCTAAAGTGCTAATATGTTCAGAATTTCCCAAAGTATAATGCTATGTGTCGATCGGTTATTATGGGAACTTGCCTTAAAATCTTTACATTTCATTTTTTAATCTTTTGGCTCACTTTTATCAAGTATTGTTTTAGTACTGACAAGTTGAAGGCAACTTTGTCATGGGCGCCCTATTGGTACTGACCTCCGCGCAAGAGCCTCTTTGAATAAAAACGAGTAACGACATATACTGCAATGTGAGAACTGTTAATTGATTATTGAACTTTGATTAAAAATAAACCACTTTTTTTGGGTAAGTGCATCCCTATCTCAGTAGTAATTTAACCGATAACATTCTGCTTATAAATGCTTTTAAACTTGTTTTATAAAAAACTGGGTCGCGTCACATGCTGCACACTGCAGAAGTGAGAACTTCAAAGATTATTAAATGTGTATACATATGTATTAAAATATAGAGCAAGACAAAGAGAAGATGGAAGTAATGTGCGTAAATAGCATGACAAATGAGGATAACTGTACATACGATGCAATGAATTTATTCTAAATAAAAGCAACTTCGAAATATTAGTTTTTTTCAGTTATGTTGTGTCTAAACAATATAAAGAATAATTTGTAAATAACGTATACATGTCTGCATTAAATTGTAAAAATTGTTATTTTCAACCTATCTGGCTTCCTGTTCAAGATATTGCGTATTTTCGAATATTTCAAGGTTATGCGCGCATAAAACCGTAAATAATTCGTTCCTAGCTTCGTCCCTTTACTGTTCTTTGTTTTCATTTTCTCTCATAACTTTTTGAACCGTCTGGTCTTCTAGAAGCCCTAAGATACTGATCCATTTGAGAGTTTACAAGCTTTCGTTTGGTTACTCGCTTGTTATGGCTTACTTTTTATTTTGCAGCTGCCTCAAAAATATAGTGAGTATATTTCAGTTTCAGGTCAATTGCCATGTATTCTGCTATATTATGCAGTAAATTTTCAAATCTTCTCCCTGAGATAGCTACAAAATAAAAATAAGACCTTAACAAACGAGTAACGAAACGAAATCTGGTAAACTCTTGAATAGATTAGTATCTTAGGGCTCCCAGAATACCAGACAATTTCAAAAGTTATGAAAGAAAATGTAAAAAACTAACAGCCAAGGGACGAGTCATAGTAACAACCCGTTGAATAAATATTGGACGTCTGCTTCGATTTGCGGAGCATGCAAAAAAAAAATTGGTGATTGTTTACTGTATTTAAATAAAAACAGTAACTAATCTTTTTGTGTGTGTATTATAAGCACACACATGCGTGCACACTCACGCACATACACACGTATATACATACGTACACACACACTAAACACACGGTGTACATAATACACTTCACCTTGACTATATATATACGTGGTGGAATCTCAAGGCGAACGGTTAGATTAGTGCTTATCCTGAGTGATCAGCCAATGCTTACCTTGGATAACCAGATAATTTTGAAACCATTCAAACCATCGACTAATTAGCATCATCACAAGCGTAGTATGGAGGTCCACATTACGTGTAGGTAGGGTGGGGGTTATTTTTCCATAAATCTTATAACAAATGATCAAAAATTTGACGTATCGATGCTAATTAGTCGATGGCTTAAATTATTTCAAAATCATCTGGTTATCTAAAGTAAGCAGTGGCCGATCACTCAATAGTATTGAATGCATATAAGATCACTAGGTGAGACTTGAGCGGTCACCGATCCACTTGTGTTGCTTATCTTTGGAGTTGCATTATAATGTGTAGGTATGCACGTATACGTACATTAGGGGGAAATATATTCGTGGACAGGCGAAAACTACTAGTCCGCAGGTTGAGTGTCACTGATGGTGTACATCTATAGAGATATTATAAACATTATTATCATACGCGACAGTTTGTATGATAAAACGTAAGAGCAAACGTCGATCTCAAACAATGTTTTACATAATTGTTGTAGATTTGTCAAGCCAATTATCATCCCCAAAAACCCTGCCTTAGTTCCTGAAAGCATAAGAACAGATTTACGCTTCATTTTCATTACATGAGGTATTACATTTTCCTTAGATTTCGATTTTTTTGGTATGACGGATACATCAACGGATAGATTACAAATATATTCAATAAAAACATCCACTTTTGCTTTTAATTCATCTAAATCTTTTTTTGTTATCGCTGCCCGTCCAGAAACTTTACTAAATTTATTTTTGGAATTTAAAAGATCAAACATGTCATTAAGCGTTTTACAAAATTTTGATGTTGCTGATGCATTTTGAAAAACAGGATCTTACAAGTCGAATTCAAGAAAATGCAAAGCAGCAGACGTGCTAAAACTTAGTGTTTGAGTTGCCAAAAAAACTTTCATTTTTTCATTTTGAAAGTTAATGTACCTATTACGGATTTTGCAGGCATAATGCATTCCTTCTTGTAATTGCTTGTCATTTAATGCAACAATGTATGATCAATTGTATCTATATTGTTATACATGAGAGGACCTTTTAAATATTTCTCGGGTTACTTGGATAAAAAGCTTGGAATTAAGGTTATCTTGTTATTCTTATATAATGTATTTATTGAATATAGTGTTAACTCGCGGTTTCCCAAGTTACTGGGTTAAGAAGCTAGGGGTTTAGGTTATGTTGTTATTTTTATAATGATTTATTTACTCATTATATTATTTACTTGCTGTCCCCTATGTTAAAAAGTTATTGTCAGTTTTTAAAATATAGTAGTATGTAATAAAATAATTTGAAAACCGCTCCCCTGACATAGGCCCCCACCAAAAATTTGTCTAGGGCCTCTCAGCTTACTAATCCGGCACTGCACTGAAGCAGGTATTGTACAGCTGCTCGCACCTAACCTTACTTACTTTAACACGGGCAGTGACACTCAACGTCGTTGATCCAGTCCGCGAGTATAATGTATGTCTCCTTAGTGTACGCTCTTACCGTTTTGGTCTCCAACCGAGGCGCGCCTAAAGAGGTTATCACTTCAAAAATAGAAACATTAGCATCACGCATATTTAAATATCACGAGAAAGTTATGATGATTATCAGTTATCATACAAAGGAGGCTCTGTTTGCGATGTTATATTGAACCTTAAAATTTTAATCAAATCATCGTGCGGAAAAAAATTAACAAGCTTCTATTGATACTGATTCAAAAAATTTTTTATCAGTGCATATGATTAAATATATCGACGAATTTTCTATATGGAGACTTGGTTCGGTCAATTTGTTTTAATGATTGATTTTTTAAAACAGTGAACGTAAGAAATGTTTTTACCATTTGTAATATTGATTTCACAAGGGCTTAAAAATGATATTTGTCCAGACAAAAAACAAACTGTTATCACGGAATCGTTTTTGAGATCATAATTTGTTCCTTTTAATAAATATTGGTTGCAGTAACTACTGATATATGCAGTATTAGTTAGTATTTTTTTGTTCATAAATGGATGTGATCGATACGAATACATATTTACCTCGATATTTACTACGAAACTGACTGTTAAAGTTACAATAAATTTCAATTACATTCTTTGGCTCAGAACAATAAACATCAGAGAAAGACATTCCATACTACTTGTCAAACTCTTATTTACAAAACTTGGTAAAGGAGAGCTTTATTAGGGGGTGATAATAAAGTCCATACAATGTTACAGTCCGAATTTTCCTGGTCAGAATTATATTGTGGACTAATTCCTAGCAGATTTCTATTTTTTTATGTATAGTAAGAATATATATTTTTTTTTAACGAACGTCGAAAAATACTGCTCTTTCGTAGAGTCTGTATTCAAATCAAGATATGCATTCGATTTTTCTTATGTTTTCTTGATAATGGTATACTTAGACGAACTTACCTGCAAGTAAAGTTTTATCATATGGGTTTTCTTCTAAAGTTCTATCAACCGCAACTATCATGTACACGGGAAAATTACTTGCACCGGTATTATTTTTCAACGATACATGTAACAAAATTAACAGTGTGAGTAAATAATTTCGCCATTCTAAATTGATGAGGGTAACTATGAGCTCTGACTGATTATATACGTAGATAAAAGTCGAAAAAATTGTATTTCAAAACGATAGTGAGTAAGTTAAATTTATTTTATCATAATACATTACTTCACAGGGCATTTTCATATATTTTAGAAAGCCTAATTTATTTAATTGCAAAACGATGCTAAAATGCTAAAGAATATATAATCAAAAATAATGAACTCTCAAAGATAAAAAATATACATATATTATTTATGATATATTTGCAGCAAAAATAAGAATATAAATAACAAATATTAAGAATCAATCAAGGGAATAGATCATGGTAATCATTATATCTAACGGCATTGAAAAATGCACGCGCGCGCGCGTGCACATACACACACACACAAACGTGCGCGCGTGCATACACTCATACAGAAAGTCGAACATTTTTGTCAGAGTAATATAATTTGATATTAATATTTATGTAAGGAAGTATACTACCTTAGTATGATTTGTATTTCCATTCCCCGCTACAAGTGTGGGTAACATAAATGTCTCTTTGTCAGGGGCGGCGCGAGGTTATTTTCCGAGGTGTGGAACGCCCAAAAATAAGGGGGCCCGGAAATTTTATAACAAAAATGATAAAGTGAAAGTCAATAATCGACAGTAAAATTAGTCTAATTAATAGCTGTATTATTTACATTAAGTTTGTAAAGTTTTTTTGCATAAAAAAATAGATGTTCTCGTATGATTTTTTTCAATTGACTTAATAATCATCTAATCCATGTCTAAAGATTTGATAATATTACTGTAGATTTATATTATAG
>JAPYYV010005661.1:0-22901 GCA_030522625.1 Copidosoma aretas | reverse complement strand
GGTGTAATCCCAGATATCTGATACCAAGGACTACCTCGCAGTGATTTTCATCGACATAATCAACAAGATAGATAGAATAATCAACCATTTCAACAACATCAAATAGGACAAATTAACAGTCAATTAATGAATAACCCTAATTATACTTATAATTCTAATAGGCATTTTAATAATAATCAGAATTTTCAAGGGAATTTCAGAAATAATAAAATAAATCGATATCATAGAAATCAACAAAAAACCGATAATTATGGGCAAAATAATTATAATCAATATAAGAATGAGAATCCTGATAGTTACTATGCACAACAAGATTCGAATATTAATTCTAGGAACAACCAAACTAATCGAGTCAGAAATAATAATAATAACAGATATCCTCAAAATAATTATAATAATAATAATAATAACCAACAAAACTTCAATTCTAAATATCAAGGACAAAATTATCAAAATCATCAACAGCCAAGAGACAACCGCCTACCTCATCATTTAAACTCGCAGGCGGCTCACCCCCAACGTCGTTTGGAGTCGAACCCCCAGCATTTCAATCAGAATCATAAGCCAAGCACTACAGCTCAGGTAATGAAGATTGCAACAAAATCGAGACCGTTTACATCGGCACATGTCAAGGACTTGGAGTAGACGACGAGTATTCAGATGAATCAGTTAAATATATTATAAAAGCCAGAACACGTCAAGTCGGGAAAATTAATTTAATCAGTACTGATTTTAGTGAAGGTTATACATAAATATGGGACATGATGACGTGTATTTAGGGGAAGGAATAATAAGGAATAAAAACAGTCGGTGTAATGTTATGGCCATTAACGCCAAAGATGAGCATGTTACTATCGAAGTTCACCCGAAGGAAATTTTATCCTTTGAATAAATAACCCCCGAATTCGATCCTGACATTAATAGTGAATATGAGGGATCTGCAATTGAGAATAATCAGGAAAGGGTAAAAGAACTTAAGAAACTAGTGCGTACAGGCCATGTAAACCTAGAGGAACGAGATAAAATTTATCAACTAAATGCTAAATATCCAGATATTTTCTTGTTACCAGGAGATTCGTTACCCTGTACAAATCTCGTAGCGCACGAAATTCCAACAGAAAATAACATCCCGATTAACACTAAACAATATCTCCATCCACCAGTGCATGGGAAAGTTCTAGAAGAACATTTAACAAAGAAACTTGATGATGGAATTATTAAACCTTTATCTTCACCATACAATTCACCTCTTTGGATTGTTCTAAAAAAACCTGACAGTCAAGGAAAACCAAGATGGAGAATAGTTATCCATTTCAGGAACTTTAATAATAAGACAATTGGTGATGCACACCAATTACCTAATATTGCTGATATCATGGACCAGTTAGGTGAATCCGTGTATATTTCAGTATTTGATTTAGCGAGCGGATTTCAGCAAATTCCTATGGCTGAATATGATAAATTTAAAACGGCACTTACTACACCACATGGATACTACCAATATTGTCGTATGCCAGAAGGTCTGAAAAACGCACCGGCCACTTTCCAACGACTAATAGATTTAATATTAAAAGAACTACTAAACGTTGAAATGTTAGTGTACTTAGATGACATTAGACCATAACAGGAAAGTTAAATACAAGCAGTGAAAGAATTTTCAGTCCCGAAAACAGTCAAAAATATCAGACAATTTTTAGGATTAGCAGGTTACTATCGTCGATTTATCAAAGATTTTTCAAAAATCGCTAAGCCACTCTCGGATCTTTTGAAAAAGGGAGAAAACTTTGAATAGACTAATGCCCATACAGAGAGTTTTAAGATACTAAAAAATCATTTATGCAAAGAACCTATATTGCGATTTCCTGATTTTTGTAAATCATTTAAGTTAACAACAGATGCATCTGATTATGCAATAGGAGCAATTCTAAGTCAAGAACAGTAGGGATTTGACCACCCGGTCGTTTACCTTTCAAGAACATTAAATAAAGCCGAGATAAATTATTCAACGACTGAGAAAGAATGTTTAGCTGCCTTATATGCAATGCATCATTTCCGCTCTTATTTATTAGGGAATAAATTTGTTCTGGTAGTCGATCATAAGCCCTTGAATTGGATGCATACTAGAAAAGATCCAGGACAGCGCTTAATGCGTTGGAGGTTTAAATTCACTGACTATGAATATACTTTTCAATATAAACCTGGAAAACTAAACACAAATGCAAATACACTTTCTAGAAACCCTGTAGGACCATTTTTACACACAGAAAATGACATAAATTACATATTACCACTGTTAAAAATAATGATCATTGGTCGAAAAAAAATAGACGATAAAAAGAAAATAGAATTACGAAATCAAAAAAAGGAAACAGTAACATCTAAACCAACAACCGCAAAATCTCAAACATCGCCAGCAACTCGAAAGGAGGAAAAAGAAACAATAAAAACTGGGAGCATGATCAAATCGGGAACAAATGTACCTCAATTAATCAGGGGTCGAGGACAACCACTCGGTTCAACAACAAATAAGGAGCGACTAAAATTTGATAAGATTGTTATTGCTCAAAGAACTCAAACAAAAACAGTGACTCATTCACAACCAACATCAATCTTATCGGGTATAAAAAAAGATGCCACAATTAAACCACTACAGAACTCAAGTTCTTTGAAAGTCAACTTTTCAGACACTGAAACAATTACGAATCAAAAATCAGCCCCATCAACGTCATATAACAGCAATACAAATATTAGAAAGGTACATAATAGAAATAAGGCGCAGGTTAATCAGCAAATATCCAATTTGCCCGCAAGACATATAATAAATGTTGGTGCAACTTCAAGAACGAGTATGTTTTCAGAAAATGACTTAAGTGATAGCGAATTAACCTCGGTAGACAATAGACAGCCATCTGTATATTACCCACGCAGAAGTGGGTTAAGACAAGAATCAACTGAGACAAATTTAACGACTGACACTGATTCAGACACGGACGTTATTGATACAGAAATTAATATAACCCCTGTATCAACAAGTAAAGCTTCTTACGAAAATATTTATCAGGAAAAAAATAGAATAACGAACTGAAGTGATAAAATTACTTCCCAAAAAATACAAGAACTATCAGAAAAATTCAATAAAAGCCTCCGAGAATTTTTAAACAAAACCGGAGTTAATGAGAAATCTGAACCGACGAATCCAGAGAATCTCAATATTACTAGATTTTCTAATAGAGATCAACCAGATCCCGAAATGCAAGACATATTGAACGAAATGGATACTTATGACCCTGAGAATTTTGACGACTCCATACAAGACGATAGAATTACTGAGATATGTACACAAACAAAAAACTTTGAACCCTTATTTGACGAGAATACAATTTTACAAAAACATATGACGGACGGTAGACTATCAAAAACATATGACGGACGGTAGACTATCGATCACTCCACGAATACAGAAAGGGGCCCCATTAAGTTCGAGTACACCGACACAGATGACTACAAAAGACAGATGATCCAAAGTACCGGACTTAAAAAAAATAACGGATGAACCCTTGGAGAACTTGCATGAAGATAACACAATGAACCATAATAAGAGAAAATCAATAAATCAAAATACTGCACCTGATTTTATGCTGCTATCAGACTTATACCCTTTTCAACCAATAAATCGACACGAAAACAAAAATAAAAAAGTGTACGTAAGTCCCAGTGATAGTAGAAGTAGTAACAATAATTTCCAAAATCGGCCAATATTAATAAATAACATGATTACTACTAGACATTGTCTCACATGTAAGAGAGATAATATAGTACACTTTATCAGCAAAGATTGTCAACCAGTCACGTCTGTCTCAAGGCTGTTGAGATCGATAGGTGCACTGGACTTTAATTATTTAAAATAAAAAAAACCAGAAGTAGGCCAAATATTAGTAACACCTTATGGAGACCATAATATACTTGTAATCGTTATTAGTGAAACATCTACTGATTTGATAACCTCAAAATGTCTTACGAGAGCTTTTAAATCGCTTAAAAGGATATTAGTAAGGGAAAATCTAAAAACCTTTCGAATTTCAAGAAGGGGAGACCTCACGGACAAATTAGAACCCAGATTAATAGCAGAATCATTATCTACAACATTTGATGAAAGTCCTATACAAATTACCGTCTGTTACGGTAAAGTTGATTTTCCGAAAGTAAAAGAACAAAAATACATAATACAAACTCTACTTCCTTTTCCTCTCACATCTCACAATTCACCAAATCAATGTTTTTTTGTAATGTTCAAAATAGAATATATAAATATGTACACATTCACATTATTACCATATAGTATGTATAAATTATATAAAAAAAAAAAAAAAGATTAATACTACTTATTAAATTTTTATAACATTATGTATTATATTATATTACAATAACTACTATTATTGCGCCTAAAACATTTACTATATCTTTTGATTGTATTCTATACTTGCCGAGGTCGGCGATGATTTTAAGAAGAGAAGACTGTTAAGTGACATCTTTAATTGCCTAATTAAAGGATAAAATGTTATGATATTGATTAAGAAATAATACAATTTTCAAGGCAAAGATTGAAATAAAAATATTACATTTATAGTGTTACTAGGAAATCGAAGCCGTCCCTGAACAATGCTGACTTAGTACTTCGTGACTCTAGGTGATTTTAATTAAGTGTCAAAATACAACCGAAGCATGTACGAAGTCCAAAACATCTGGTCAGCACGTATTACTCTTCGAGGAAATGCAACTCCTGGCTTACCCTAGTTGTGAAACCAAAACATCCTGCAGGGCCTTTTCTCATATATTGCCTTTGCGCGACGTTTTGGTTTAGTAGCCCGCCACCGCTCATCGAGTGTGGTACTTGTAATAATTAAGTAGCTTGCCACCGCGCATTGAGTGTGGTTCCAATTCTTTTAAGGCTTGTGGTATCAAATTAAAAGTTAATTTTTGTAATACTGAATTAAAATGTATGTATATACTAAAGTAACAGTGCAGAGTGCCCGAGTTAACTAATTAGAATTCCACCATATCATCAGGAACATGTCCAAATAAAAACATGTAAAACAAGGTACAATAGATTTTATAAACCATCATTCAATAAATAAACAAAAGTAGTTGGACGATTGCTAGTCCTGCGGCCTGTAAAGGAGCAAGAGAACCAGTCCACAACCTTCCAACCGTCTGTTGGAAGTAAAATAAAGTTAAACAATAGTTTTTAACAATAGTCTAACATCTAGAAGTCTTATAGATTTTTCTTTTAAAATTTTTTTTTTTAAATAATGTAAAGCATGTTTGATTACCACTTAAGAATGATTTTTTACGCCATTCCAAGAGTAAAGTTGTGCTGAGTATGAGAGAATGCATGTTCAACTTTGACGATTTAATTAGTAATTTCACTTGTTGAATCCCTTAGAACAAAATATAATTTAAATAATCATTCAAACAATCAAATTGCAAAAAAATACTTGAACAATAAAAATGAATAGAAGATATATTTCTTTTTGTAAGCATAATATAATCCAAGTGAGATTAAAGATAAGTGAATTCATCATTTAAAATTTAATTTATTATTGTTCTGTTGTCTTCTGTTTACTAGCAAGTACAAGAAATTTGCTAACAACCCAAAAATAAACAAATATGTCAAAACTATTGCAAAATATTTTTATCCTTTCTTTCTAGTTCGTTTTATTTGCCCTATTTCTGACTTATTAGTTATACATTAAGGGTTTGTTACCCTTAATAACAGTTGTTTTCGAATGTTTACTAAAAAAGTTATGTTTGTGCAAACGATCGCATCTAACTGATCATTTCTTAAATATTTTTTCAAATTTTTTTTGGTTACTCCAACTAAAATCACTTGAATAGTAAAACAGGCTTTGCAAAATCAATTTCGAACAAAAAGGCTACAAAATAATAATTTTTTTACAGTTTTTTTTTCAATTACTTCAATTTTTAACTTTTCTGTGTGCATATTCATTACCAAATTATTCAACTTCAAAGAAACATAACAACCGTATAATACTAAGATAATTAGTCAGTATTAAAAGAGATTATGAATAAGCAACGAAGGTTGGAAAACGTAGCTAACAGCTTATAGATGACTATATCGCAAAACAGAATGCAGTTAGGACACACATACACATCTTGATGTAGAAAGAAGTGTGGTTTTATTGTACGCGCTTTTGTTAATACAAAAGACTTTAATGTACAGGACAATAAGTTTAGCGGTAGAGTTTGAATCGAAATCTATTAAAAATTATGACCTTTATTATCGGGCTGTAATGCTTCAATAAAAGTATTTAAAATAACACAAATCTTTTTTAACTTTTATATCATTAGATGTGTGTCATTTCCAAAACAAGTTTTTTATGTAGACTATTTTGAATATTCAAAATTTCAATAGTATCTTTAATGAATTTGTGTTTAATTTCGTGCGTTTGCGCTAGAACAACGAATTTACTATTACCATGTATGTTCACTATATCTAGCATTAATCTTTTTTCTTTGTTTTCCCAAAACACTAGTCACCCTCATTATCACAATGTACACGATATGCTACATTGACGTTTTCCAGCTTTCGTAATTTATCCTTACCAAAACGCACTATAATGCCCAATGTACTATTAATGATTATATTTTCATTGTCAACAATTTCTTTTGTATCTAAAAAGTCTATAGACTTTTTCATCAATATTATGTGTATATTTAAGTTTATGGTGAAAGCTGTTGAAAAAATTAAAGACATTGCTGACTCTTTTGAGTCCGATGGCATACATAAAAGGATATCGTCAAAATCCCTGTGATAAAATATAGAGGAGCAATTTTATTTAGTTTTAAAAATGTTGGCAGTAATTTTTTTAGATGGTCATATGAAGATCATCAAAAAAGGGAAAGACAGGTGAACCCATAATGTTACTATTTAACTGTTTATAGAATCAACAATTAAATGTAAAACACAGTTTTGTGATAAAGAAGTATTGTAATAGACAGTAAATAGATAGTTGAGAATTAATAGTATATTAGCACCCTGAAGAAAACGTCCCTAGTACCAGGTCGGTACTATATTTTTCATCACGAGAGCCGAAAAGAAGCGGTGAAGGTGCGATTTTTAGGTTAGAGTGATGAAAAAAGATTTACTGTCTACTATATATAGCAAAAGTAATGTTACCATAGCAATGATAAAGTCACAATGCATCCGAAAATAGTTTAGCCTGTTACTGGATGATGATACTAACTGAAAATTCAGTAAATATCCTTGACAAAATTATAATTTGATCTTGCATAGTTTGAAAAGAAGAGCTAAGGTCATTTTTTAAAAATGCAATCTGCGTTTTGACAATACTCTGTTAATATTTGACAATAAAGTCTATAAACAGTCCTATGGTAACCCTATGGGATCACCCGTCTTATTTCTCTTTGCCGATATTGTTATGACTAACTTAGAAGAGCACTGCTTCCATATTTTTTAAACTAAATTAAATTACTCCCTTAAGTTTTATCACATGTTATGTTAACATTATCATCATATGCATTAATCATCCCTTATATTTTTAAAATAAATGTCATTTTCAACGTAACTGACAGAGCAATCCTTATTTTTATCAGAGCGAGTAATGAATCTATTGCATGTTGAAAACTACCCCAAGAAAATTGATAATTTCGTCATCAATCAAAGTTTCAAAAAATATAAGTAGAAACTACCCTCTTTAGGGAATAAACCCCGTATTGGCAGCGACAGAATAAACTATATGATACGTGATTCCCGACAAACAAGGGTTCTACACACAATCGTGAAGATCGACCGTATGTCGGTGGGAGAGTTCCTACTCAGTTAAAATTTAAGTAAAGCTCGTCTCGCAAAAATAAACATGATCATACAGATAACTAATTGAATTCGTTTGTCGGTCAACAAGTGTGTCACTATAATGGATATAGTAACCTCTGCTTGTCAACTATTCATTAAATCGCGTTCAAATAAAAGGAAGGATGATGGTATCGTAAAAATCTCTTGCTACTTACACTCCACATTTTTATGCATCGAACATTAGCTTGAAGGTGAAGCCCAACGATAAAATCACCTCCTTTTGACTCTAATAGTTCAAGTTTCTTATAAAAAAAAATTAAAAAAGATATAAATGTCTACAAATCTGCAGATTCAATAAAAAGAAAATCGCATATTTGCCTGATAGGGTAAGGGTTCCATAAATAATTACATTCATTTATTCATTGGTTTCGTTTATGACAGAAAAAAAAATAAAATTCTTAAACGCTTAACTCAAGTAAAAAAACATTACTAAATTATTGATTACTTTCATATGATTTAATCTAAATGAAAAAATATGTATATTAATGTTTATTTAAATTAATATGTAAGTTAAATTTTCCCGTCTAAAATCGACGGTAAGTTAAACATGCGTTTCTTACCCCTTCGCTATTTATTTATGATTGTCTATCATTACTGAATATGTTACAATTGTTCAGTTGTTGTACTCTCTCATGGTTTATTAATGATGTAATGTATATTTACAGCGACCAGTTGCATTTGCAAGATACTTACCTATAAGTTCATGTTACTAAGTTCTTATAGTCTAAACATAGTAAGAGATACACATCGACATGCGTTAATTTTTGGAGTACACCTACTGCATGCAATTTGTTATACATTAGTTATTGTTAAACCGGATATCCTGATAATGCCAACAGCCAGTTGGCGAAACGTTGTAACAATAAAGAAACATTAATAATAAGCCAACGTGCATATTTATTTTATACGTCCGAACGATACAAAATACCATAATAATTGTTTCATAGTATTGGGGCCGAAAGATCCGATTATTAGTAAAAAGAATAGTTGTTAATCAATTTTTATAAATAAAAAAGTAGAATATCTATATTTTCGGGTACAACTTAATATATTAAAATTGACCAAAATATCATGTTGCATGGATAATAACTTGTTAATGTCGATAAAAGTTGCTTACAAAAAAAGGTATACATCATTTATACCTTTCGAATGGCATACTGATAATGTTTATACTAAAATGTATGGTTATAACAATAATACTTTCGTTGAAAAAGTTGCTTTACCAGGACGTGATAAATACATATACATATTTTAAGTAAAAATATTTATAATAATATAAAAGAAACAATAAAACCTTTATTTTAGTATTGATCATGTAACTTAACTTTAGCAAATGTTAATCAAGTAAATATTGATATATCATTGAATCTCCTCCCATATGTTTTAACTGATATTAGTAAAGATTTTTACTGAATGTACATACTGTTGATTTGAAAATCAAGTACATACGATGAGCAAGGTAATGAAATAAAGATACAAAGTTATTCAAACAAATCGTTGGAGCATAAATAATCACTGATAAAAATTTGGAAATTGAAGTATTGATTTAAAAAATTACTGCAAGTACTAAAAACTTGTTATCGCTACCATATATTCTCCACAGACAACTATTTAAATTTTTACTCGATTTTATTGTGACCTTAACATATTTCAAGGATAATGTTGCGATAAAAGTAGATTATTTTGCAGAAAATAATTTTTTTACTCGGACCAATGTACGTTTTTCTTTTAAGAGAGTAGATCTAAAAAGGAATTTTCTTTTGAATCGACCAATATTGCTTTGGAAGAAATTCTCGATTCACGATTTTGTAATAATAAATTTATCTGAATATTTATAACTTTAACATTTTTGGTATGCTGTGATTGATAGAGTGACATGATTAGAATACATCAATTTTATTTGATACTTTATCCATTTGCAACGAATGAATTGTATTTCTAATTATTATAAATCCTTGTATCGTTAAAATATTCTAATAATGTTATAAGAGGTTCGAGAATTAAAATTACAATAACCTCATGTGCCATGGTAGTAAAAATCTTAAAAGTAAGATTGATCTTAAAAATTGCAACATACAATATTTACATACAATATTTCAAATTCTTATAAGGCATTCTACAATTTTAAGCAGATATGCATGGAAACGGAGGAGTTAGATGTAGAATAAAAGTAAGGTTACACGGTGAGGAGAAAAAAAAAGAAAGGAAGAAAATTATTGTTAACAGAAAACAATAACATTATGAGTGCATATTAGAAAACAGGTACTTAAATCAAGAGAAAGCAAGGGTGTCTAAGGTAGGAGAAATAAGAACAAAGAAAAGAATACATTAGAATAAACGTTATTCAGTCTTAATTTTAAAGTGTAACATTTCTCATGGCAAGGAGTAAAGTGAGAGGAAATAACAAAAGAATATGTCCCTCGACGCTCCATAACTCACCTCTTACCCACTGATTGTGCCTATTTCTCTGCCACTGCGGCGTTTCCCCACCACGATACTATTAATGTATACAGCTTTATCCACATTGAGCTTACAGCCTTCACTATTACAACCACTCCCCCCACGCTTCTGTAGATGGATATGGAGATTTCCACATCAAACCATAGAGTGGCGTCTATGTGCCGTATAAAACTATATACTTTGATAATGATTACAAAGCCTCTGTATGGAGAGTGAATGCACAGGTGTTGCGTACAGAAAGAGAGATAGAGAGAAAGAAAAAAACCACCAAACTACATGTATACAATATACACATAATGCTGTCGAAGCATGCATGTACGCAGCGCTTCCAAAAGTGGCACCCAATCGTATGTTAAAGTATAATATTTGGATATACTTTGACGTATGGTCGGATGCCACTTTGGGGAGGCATGAACGTCTATTTTACTGTACACGTACTTTATCTCTCACTCCCTTCGTATCTCTCTAAGATACTGTATTCATGTATCTTCCTACATGACATAGTTGTATGGTTTCAAGGCCAGTACTAGCTCCCCTCGCCACACAGTGGGCCAGAATGATATTTTTTCTTCGAAATAAAATAAAGTTCCGTAAGAAAAAGATTTTTAAATGAAACTTCTTGGATGTTACAGGTGTAACGACAGGAAATAACAGAAAAGTAGTAAGAAGTTTTATATATGAAAACCTAACTTAAAAGTTCATGTTTATCTCTAATTTTTTTCCTTTTGAATACATTTTTTTTTTATCTATGAGTGTTCATAGTCTGGCAGGGCCGCTTCTAACGTTATATTGTTCAGTTTGGAAATTATTTAATATTTTTGTATATAAATACCTAACCTAAAAATATATATTTGTCTTAAATTTTTTTCATTTTTTTTCCCTAATCATAAGTGTGTATGGTCTGGAGAGGGCATTACTAATATATAATGATTGACTATCTAATATAATGATGCTGGATTTAAAATGACGGACTACTCTTAAAAAAAACAGTTTGTTTTTCACACATGAAATATTATTATTATTACTATGCTGGGTACATAAGATGGATTTATCGTCAAACAATTCAACTATTTATTAGGTGCGGATAAAACAAATTTTATGTGCATTATTTATGTACAATACTTCTCTTACATTCGTTTATTTAATTACTAATTTAATAGGACCATACAATTTTTTTTTTCGTCAACTTCAAGACAGCATAAACTAAATTCCCTCTTTTATAAGTTACTTGTTAAAACCTTACATTCGTACATTGGCACTACTTTTGAGGACTAACAATTGCGTAATTGATTCCACAGAACTACCTAGGAATTAATATACTTGACTTAAAGGTTTACCAGCTGCTTCTAAATAATTCATTGCTTTTTGTTCTTCACTTTTCATGATTTTGTGTTTTACCCTGTCATCATACCTATAACATCAAAAAAGTTTTATCGAAAAATCTTTTTCTTTTGGAATATTTTTTTATTTTGAATTTAAAAATGTATTTTTTAATTTCATTTCGCCATTTTGAATCCAATATCATAATATTTAAAAAATTACCCATATTACGTGAGTAGCGACCCTGCGAGAACATAAACACTTATAGTTAAACAAAAAAATTTTGAAAAGGAAAAAATTTGTAGTAAAAATAAATTTCTAGGTCACGTATTCATGTATTAGGCTTCCTTATAGTTTTCTGTTATGCACCGTCATTATACCTATAACATTCAAAAAGTTTCATTAATATATATTTTTCCTACGGAACCATAATAAAAAAAAATACAAAATCATTTTTGCCCATCGTGTGCCCCCCATAATCCCCGCATATCCGCCTCTGAATTAGGTAAATCTTGCTTCTTTTTACCGTAAAATTCAACCCCCAAAAAATTGAGCTGACTTTCCCCCGCTCCCTGCCGCTTACCCCTACTCCCCCATCTCCTCACCCGCTCCCCACCAGACTCTCCTCTACTTTCTACCTAACTCCTTCCAAACGTTTTGATTGTTTCTTGATAAATATTTACTACACTATTACATTCTTAGATATGAACTATTTGGTCGCTCTTTCTATAAATTTTAGTCTTAAAGTTTTGAGTAAAATATAGAACTTAAGTACAATTCAAATAAGTCATTGAAAAAAGTAACTATAGAATTTTATATAATTTGAATAAATATACTCATATACTATGGAGTTGTGTGATGTTAGGGCGAGTACTATCATCGAAGATGTTTTTACTCATCCCCTACCCAACGCATCCGCTCCTTATCATCATTATTCTATTTTCCAATACAATTTTTATAGAATTTAATTTAATAATAATAATAGAGAAAAAACTATCATATTTTGAACAGTGCGGAGAGCTGATATTTGTTCGAAAACTATAGAGCTATATGATGTATTCAATTTGGTATTTTACGCTTAATGGAATTAGGTATCAGCACCTTTAAAAATAAGTTACTAAAATGTTAGTGTGGAATGCAATAAAAAAAGCACGTTTAATTTTTATGCTGAAATAATATATCGTTTTTTATTTTCATTCCATAATTTCAAATGTCTTTTCCAGTGTTCTGCTCTTGAGTAACATTCACCACAATTTTGACACATTGTTTTTAACGTTTTTTTTATGGCATTTTATATGCTTTTGTTAGTGATAATTTCTCATGTCATATTGAAATGTCACTTTTTGTACAATAAAATTGATTTTCTATCTTTTTACATTCTTTAATACAACGCGAATAATATCCTCTCTCTATTATAATAATTCCACATAAAACACAACGATAAAACTTTTTTCTATGAATTTTTCCAACTCTCAATATTAATTCTCCACTTGCAAATTTTAGTGTACACTTTTGACACTGATAGGATTTAGTATTCATAATGATATTTCTGAATAAAATTAATGGTGAACGTATTTTTAATAAAACAAGAATTTAAAATATTTCACTTTAATTAGTATTATTAGATGATAGATTTTGCTTGTTTTTTTTTTTAAAAAAAGAGTGGAAGTAAAATTAATAAGAGCAATAACCTTTTGTTGCAGTAAGTCTAGTTGTGGTATTTATTAAACTCCATAAAAAGAGAAATTGTCGTTGCCTTTTTTTATCTGTGAGAATATAGTCTCCAGTAAAGTCAATTCAATTCTACGTAAAACTACGATTTCATATAATTTTCATGAGAATACATTTTGTTAAAAAATATGATAGTATTGGTAGTCACTTAATGAAGATTTATGTTAGATTAATTAAATATTTGACTTTTATATAATAGTCGATCTTCACTTTATTTATTACGAACGTTACGGCCGTTTCGGTATCACAGTACCTCCCTCAGACGTATGTACAACAAGACCAAAGGATACACCACATTTATATTCAAAATATACACACCTATAATCACAACTCAGCAACAACGGTAACTTGCATACGAATTGTACATAGTCAACATAGATATATTACATATGCTACAAAATTAGCAACAGTGAATCAGATATATTACATATATATGATATATATTTAGCGATGGTGAATTATTAAGGTTTAACATATCGTTCAATAAAACTGCTAAATTTTTAAATATATTAATCTCTAGTGCATCCAATAAATCTAATATATTTCCTTTGTTACATGTATGTAGGATTTTGAAATTTTCATCGTAAGTATGATTGCAATCAATTAAATGGCTCGCATAATTAGAAGTGTCTAGTCCTTTTTTTAAAGGCACTTTTGTGTTTTTTCAGTCCATAGTTAAAAGCTCTCCCTGTCTGTCCCCTATATTTCTTATCACAAGACCCACGAGTAAGTTAATGTACTCCTAATTAATTTTATTTTTCTGTCTTGTCTTTATTGTTTTCCATAATAGTTTGGAAGTCCTTATTTGATTTGGACGCTATTTGCATTTAAAAAAGATGTCGTAGTGTCCATAGGTGCCAGTCCAACAACAAATAACATCATCGACGTAACGATACCAAAATAATAAGTTATTCTTAAAATTGTGTTGCATAAAGTCTTCTTCTAAGTAATTCATAAAAATTTCGGCTAGAAGTGGGCTAATGAGATCGCCTATTGTGAGTCCGTCTGTGGCGGAGAATATTTTGTTTTGAAATTAGAAATAATTCTAATTTAACTAAGTTTTAAGTATCTGTAAAATTTCTTCTGAAAGTAGTTCATTGCAATAAGATTTTATTCATAGACTTTTATTATTGTTTTGTACATCAAGGACTTGTACACTCAAAAGAAGATTTTTCACATCGAAGGAAATCAATATTGCGTTGTTAGAAGTTTTTAAATTTGTCATTTTATGTATAAGTTCTATGGAATTTTTATTACTAAAGGTGGATACAAAATTAGTGGTAAATGATTTTAATTCTAATAGCTTTTTTGTGAATTTGTATAAAGGAGAACTATTAAATAAGACTACTGGTCTAATACGCATATTGTTTCTGTGTAGTTTAATCAAAGAGTATGATTTTGGTGTTAGTGGATTCATTTGGATAATTTAGTATTATACAATATAAGAGAGAATAGAGGAATTTTTACGAAATCTATGACTTCTTGTCCAACCTTTTTGGTAGGATCTTTCTTCAGCTCCGTAAAATTTCCGGAATTTATAAATTCAAACTTTTTTAAATGTTTTGATGATTATCTATTGCTATAACGGGTTTCCCCTTGTCCACTCGAGTCACAATAACATCGTTGGTATTTATTTTCAGACAGGTACTGTGATACCAAAACGGCCGTAACGTTTGTAACGAATAAAGTGAAAATGGACTATTATATAAAAGTCAAATTATTCAATTGACCATATATTTTGTTGTAATTTTAAAATTTTCTTTTAAACTACGTTCTCCATTAAATATTTGTTTTTAGATTACATTCGAATGAAATTTGTTTTTGGGTTCTTACATCTTTAAATTGTGACATACAATTGTCCATGAAAAAGTGACGGTTTCCTAAGATATACCCCTGAGGCATCAAAACTTTGACCTTAGAGTTTATTTATGGTCATGAAGAAAGCCGACGTAAATTGAAATTTTTTTCTGTACAAAATAAAAGGCGGTGATAAAGAATTTTCTGTCCTCAGTGTTATTCGCGAAATAAACTTTCTATTTCTTTTTTTTCTCCTGTTAATATTTCACCTTTCATGTCGTATTCAAATTATTTTATAATTTCTAATCTTTTACTATTGCAAAGTCCTAGTGATATAATTAATATTTTATTAACATCACAACAGAATTAACATTCAAATTTATTACATGTTAGCAAAGACCTTTTCGAATACTATTCAAATAATTGTTGAAAAGTTTATGTAAAAAATTTCGTTTGTTTTATCAACTTTTTTGTAAGTTGTATAATGAATATTGTAATACGTAACTAGCTTTTCTGTAATATTAACTAAAATATTTTTGTTCAAAAAATGTCTATGTTTATTATGGAATGTTACTACAGCACTACTTAAAGTAAAATCTTTAATGTCATTAAAAACTTTAGAACATACATCATTTGTTTTTCACTCTCGAGGAATTTTAAATCTATCAATTATGCCTTCTCCTATGTGCAATAATAAGTACGAGAATTTTGTATCGATTAAATGTAAATTAGTTTGAAGGTAAAACAAATATAAAATAATGGCCAAAGTTTAGAATATTTTATAGTTTCTTTAATGAAATTAATTCTGTTCCTGTTTTTGACTACTGGAAGAATTGGACGAAAGTCTCTACCCAAAATTATCAAAATATTCCCGAAAGTTTTGTATTATCCAACTTATCTTTCAAAGATCTGTGAATTATTTCTAATGCCTTTGTTGGAATCATAGAAGCTTTGTCCTAAACAACTATTCCTACTTTACGAAATTTTTTCTTATCCGATTTAAAGTAACGGAACAAACTATCTATAGTACTTTAATCTAAAGGACGTCCAAAAGTTCTGAGATTAATAATTACCTTAGAAAGTAAAACATGGGCAATTTCTGTTCCAGCTATGATTAAAATTCATTTTAATTAATAAGAGATGGTAAATAAATGTCTTGTATAAAAATTTTCTTCTAGATCCACCAAGACCAGTCATAAAATTTTTTCTTTTTCGTGATTCTTATTTTCTCTCAAAAAATTAGATCTTGATGATTGCTTTGTTGTAAAAACATTATATAAAATTTATGTTAACAAAAAATGATTTTATCTTTGTCACTATTAAAATGTATTTTAATCAATTATGTTGGTTCTAGCAAGTTAAAACCTTTACAAGACATGTTTTTAGACATAGAGATTTCGTTTAAATGTAAAAGAAACGTATTTTCGTAGTATTTACATTCTTTCAGAAAAACTTTCTAGTACTTATTCTGAATCACGTTATAAGCTTCATCAAAATTGATATCTATTCAATGATTATGTTCTACTTATCCTATAAGAATAGCCTTCTCTTTGAAAGTATCGTTTGTGATGTTTTTAACTTTTTTTTACCCTTTGAATGATGTTAAATCTGCTACTTTATAAAAAGGTATTATTACATTACCTTTTCAAACGATGCGATTTGTCTTAAGTCTGATTTTTAACTGTTCATATCTTCAATACATTATTTTATAAATTAAAATAACATAAACTGTGAGTATCAAAATAATTTAATTAGTTGACTAGTAAAAAAAAAAAATAACTTTCATATTACCTATTTTAAGTATGTGATAAATTTTTCGAATTTCCTTTACATATTTTTACCATTCATTTAAATACGAAAACTTTGTTGGCGGTATTAAAATATTTAAATTATTGCTTTTAAAATATTTGACAGTATAAAGTAGCTGTGTCTAATGACTAATTACAAGATCGGTAGAAACTATAGAAGCTTTTCCAGTAGAATAGTGGCAATTGTATAAAATGTGCCTTCAGTGCGCATAAAATGTCATGAGCATGAATACATTAGATCCCTGGAATTTCCCTCCTAATCTAAGTATCCCGATGATTGTATAATAATGCAATATAGATGGGATAGATTTTTTTATTAGATCTGATTATTTTTATTATGTTCGTTATAACGTCTGTAGTTGTTCTATGAATATTCAAAGTAATTGGTAATTTTATTAAAATAAGAGCCAGTAAGTTAACCCCAAAAAAATGGTACCTTATGCATTCTACATAAATGCACTCGGTAAAATATGCTAAGTGAAATTCGATTATTTGTAGTCTAATATCACAATATAAAACGACTATAAATGTGTCTGAAGTCCTAGCCCAAGCAATCGTTTTTTTAATGTTAAAAATAGTGAAATTTCATCCGTTTCTATTTTAGAGGAAATAAAATATGATACTTTAAAAAACTTAATTTTTGGACTGTTCAACTGAACAGTGTGTATGGAACCCCAATGCAATCTAAAATAGTACTATGTATATGAAGCCAATGGTGAATAAAATTGACAATAAAACAAATGGAGTTTATTTTAGTGTTATTCGTGTTTATATACGCTATCGCTCACGTAGTAAAAAATGAGACAATATTAAAGAATAACGGGAGAATGATACCATACCGAATATATATAGAAAAAAAAACCTTTGTGTTACTTTCTTTTTAAAAATTGACAACAACGAACCGAATAACCATCTATAATTTATACTGCTCAAAACAAGCAAATGAGTGAAATTTATGCGAAAGCTTCCTAATGCTATTTTAGGAAATTGGAGCAGCGAAAAAAACATTCCTAGGATGCTGATTAGGTCGAAATTATACGCGGTATTACATGATGTGAAAAATACAAGGTGTCTTTCAAAGCAACTATTGCATTGGCCAATGACAGGCCTATCATGTTTTTGCAATAATATATCACTCGTAATGTGTGAAGTGTTCAATACTTCAGTTTAAAATGTTAATAAATGGGCTTAGGTAATTGGTTATCTATTCAATATAGTAAACAGCAGGGCAGGTAGGTGATTAGTTAATGTCCATATAGTAGCACACCATGTTTTTTTTAGCATACTATATAAGTCATTGACAGCTGATAAGAAGAACATATGTTGCCATGCTCTTAGCCATACGAAGCTCCTAGTTATAATGAGGGATCAGACTTAGCTAGCGTGGTTGCTGATTGCTCGATAATAAGTTTGTTCCAAAATGATCTGGTTTATCCAAGATAGTCATCTTTTCTAAGATATTAAAAATCTTGCGTAATCTAAGAGTAAGACAGAGTACACCATAAGCGGCGTTTGCACGGAAAGCAACGGTAATGTAAAAATGTGTTAGTTTAAATTGTATATTAAAATGAAATTAATCATTATCGGATGTTATGAAATAAGTTGCAAAAATTATTCCCAAATAATAAAATGATATTTAAAGTGTTAACTCATTATGTGTATCTATTCTTAGCACAGTAAAAACGCTACCTTGATTTATCGGGCTGTTAAAGGTATTTACTTTCTGTCGAAAGACCAAAAAAGGCTTCTGATAAATTTTATTCATAATGTTATTATTAAGCTTTTTAATAATAGTCACAAATACCTTGTTTGCATCAAATTCTTAACATGCTATTAAAATTTTTTTTTTAATTTTTGGGCTATTTTTTAAAAATTGTTCTCTTAATATCAATGCCTTTTAAAAGAATAGGATTTCTCCAAAGTTTAATATTTTACTGTTTATATCTTAGATACGTAATTTTATTAATTAATATTACTTTAACTATAAGAATTCGAACAATTAATTAAGTTTACCTAGAAAAAAATATCAAATAACTTTTTTATTACCTATTTTAAGTTCGTGATAAATTTTTTGAATTTGATTTACAAATTTTCACCATTCATTTGTGTGAGAAAATTTCGTTTACAATATCCAAATATTTGGATTTTCGCTGTCAATATTTTTAAAACAGTATAGAGTCACTTTTGCTGTCTACTAATCATATGATCATTAGTTATTCTAGAAGCTATTACAATAGAATGGTGGCAATTGTATAAAATGGGTCTATAGCGCTCAACAAGTCATAAGCAACAATACCTTCAATCGCCGGAAAGAGCCTACTAATAAAAGTATCTGGATAATTTTATATTAATGCAGTATAAATAGAATGAAATTCATCCGCAAGTCCAATTATTTTTAATAAATTTGTTATAGCTATTATAGTTGTTTTAAAAGTACTTAGAGTCAATGGTGATTTGTTAAAAACAAGAGCGAGTGAGTTGATTAAAAAAGTGGTAGTGTGTGCGTTTTATATAAATATGCTTACTTTTGATCGATTATTTGTTATCTAAAATCACAATATAACAGCTTTTTAACTGTTCTAAAAATTTTTAAATTGACAGATTTTTTTTTGAATATTTCTAAAATTTCATTTTAAAAAGAAAAAAAAAAGTTAAAAATTTCTTAATAAAAAAAATGGAATATCTTTTAATTCAAATTTTTTAAATTGAAAAATAAATGTATTTTAGGCTTCTTTATTATATAAGCGAAACATTTATATTGCAATAAGAAATCGTATAAATTTATATGATAAATAATAATACGATTTACCTTATAAATATAAATAATAGGAAGGTTTGCGCGCGGAGCGCTCAAGAAGGCAAAGCCCCACTATTTTATATATATATATACATATATATATATATATATATATATATATATGATATGCTTCATACATTATTAAATAGAAGCATTACATAGAAACAGTTTTATCATGACATTACCTTGCAAAATGCTATTTCTTAAGCTAAGAAATCAAAATCGATGAAACATACTCATTTACATGGATATTTTGAAAAATATAGCCATATTAGGCGCACAAAAAAAGAGTATTATTATCAATAAATCATAACCTGTAATCTTACTATTTTAGCTTAATACTTATGAAATTATAATGGAAATGTAAAGAAAAAATTTTTGCCATGTTCAGAAAATTGGTAGAGAAGTACAAAATTGATCCGGAGATTTAAAAGCATAACATTGAAAATAAGTAAAATTGATGTACTGCAAAGGGAAAGAAAGATAGCTAAAAATACCAATTTCAAAGGGTTACTTATAGGGAAATTATTAAAACGGTGCCCAGATAGAGAGACGTACTGCTATGACAACACATTCGCTGATTTTGGCTACATTGTCGGCAAATCACGAAAAGTTTTAATAACTTGCTGTTACAGCAGGGTTTTAATATACTTATCTATTTTTTCAGATTTAATATTAAGCGAGGATAGATACTTTATTTGAAAAGTGCAGGGCAACACATGCTTTCCTTCGCTGTACAAGGTACATAAATTATTATTATGGTTTTTCCAAGCATGTAATGCTGCTTGTTACTTTTGTTCCATGGTCAAAATTAAAAGAAAATACAAGAAAAGTTATTTGTTTACAGCGTATTTTTTGATTTAATTATAAAAATAATATTGTGAACGTCATTTACTGTATTCATTCTAATTCTTTACTTTAAGTGTATTTCACCTAAAGTTTTGTGCTTTTTCAAATGATGATATAAAGTAGGATTTTTGTTTAGAAATCAAAACTTGACCGTCACGTGACAGTCAAAAAGATATTTAAGATCATAAAGAAGGTCACCATACAACTCCTTGGTCAAAAAACTATTAGTTCTGTATAAGCCATTTCTTTGTCTTTGGCTTCTATTCTTAGATATTTCGCCCCACCTGTATTTTTTAGACAGCCTGTATGGTAAATCTCTGACAAACAGACATAAATCATTGTTAATCAATACATAGCTTTTCAATCCTCCTTTGTGCTTCCTCATAGAGGAAACTTTGTTTCGGTAAAAAATTTTTTTCTCTAGTAATACGTTAGAAATGTTTCATACAGCGTCTAAAATGATAAAATACCATTTTTAAAAAACGTCTGTGTGTGTGTGTGTTGTGTATGTGCGTGTGCGTGTGTGTGTGTGTGTGTGTATGTAATCAGTCATATCTACGGAGCACCACGGTAGATTGAAATGATTCTAGACTTAACATTTTTATTTTTACGTCCTTATGGCCGCTCAGGAAAAAATCGAAGTCTTATACCTTATCCAAGTAGTTGTTACTATGTTTGATGGTAAAAACTTGTCTTATACCACTGGCACATTTTTTATTTTTGAGGGTCTTAATAAGTTATTATGTTCAGGTTTCATTCAAAGTACAATAAAATTTCGAAGAAAAAAAAATTATATCTCTACAAATAATGACCACATTCTAAAGATTAAGGGCTCCTAATTTTTTTTTTCATATTCTTTTATTGTTCTGGATAAGAACTTTGTGTTTTATACCGTATTAAGAGGACGTCGGAGGGTAAGGTTATGTGTCCTGAAAAGCCAATTCACCGTTTCACATTTTTCTCCAATGATACTGAGTGAAATCGAGTGAGATTTAAGGAATCTACTTAAAATTGATTACGGGATAGCGCTCAACTCTGGAAATTGCAGTAACATAATGATAAAATGTTTTTAAATAATCTTTTTTGAGCAATAGCGCCAAGGCAACACTGAGTTTAAATGTTTTTATGGGTAGAAAAAAATTTTTGAGAACAACAAAAACGAGAGTTGAGCGCTATTCTATATATTTTTACCAGTAATTTGAACACCCTTTTGTTACAGTCTAAATTGTAATTTAATTTTAAAACGTGAAACGGATATACTTAAAAAGTATATTTTTTTTGTCCCGATTTGGTAAGATTTTTAAGTTTGGGCTAGGTTACACCAGTGCTCTCTCTCTCGACGCCACGCATCATATACAAACAGTCTACTTCGCAAAGTAAATTGAAATGAGGTAATTTGGCTACTGCTTCGCCGCCTGCCAGCTAGGACTTAAATATCATATCGGGGATATAATAAATTAAAAAAACAATCTATTCTTCATGTGCTTGAACAGGGTATTTTTTTTTTGCGTGAACACAAAAAACAGCGCAAGAAAGTATTTTATTACCCAATCATGATGAAATTAAAATTTCGATGTGTGTGCAGCAATTGCACACGTCATAATGTCGCTGCGAGAACGAGTAGACGTGTGTTTTTCGACTTTTTGTGTCAACCGTGCAGTGTTTAACTAGTCAAGGGGAAAGCCAAGTGTTTTTAATTGCACCGCCTACATTGCATTTGTCGGGAAATTCTGACAGCTTCTTCACTGACGAGTTGGAAGTAAATATAATGTGCTGCAATTCGTCAAAATACAAATAGTGATAAAACTTGATCATCAGATATGTGGAAGGATAAGTTGGTTCGACACTTCGGGGTTTGCCAGTATGGCGAAGACAGCGCTGAAGGAGGTGCAAAAGACTATAGACTAGGCCCTGGACATCAAAGATGAGGAGCAGAGACAGCTGCAGCAGTCAGCTGGCACATCGTCGGACTTTTTTGACGCTTGGGGCGTGAAGAGCGAAGGAGGCAGCAAAGAGAAAGAAGAAAGTACTAGTCAAAAGCAGCAGCAGCAGCAGCAGCAGAAGCAGCTAGCCAGCATCTGGGGTAGCTTCACCGGATCGTTCTTTGAAAATCCGAAAGACGCCATGATAGCCATGACTCGGCAAATATGTCTTTCCCACTTCGATAATACAGTGTGACTTGGCCCTCTGGATTCAGAAGATTAGCTGCATGGTACATGAAGAATTCTGTTACTGTTTGTGTTCT
>JAPYYV010005660.1:0-24186 GCA_030522625.1 Copidosoma aretas | reverse complement strand
TTTTTTTTTTTTTTTTTTTTTGCACGAGGAAGACCGTTTCGCTCGCTCTTTTGTGATTTACTGCGCCATATTATATGCGTATTATGCTCTCTCGAGACGACGACGACGGTGCGCGGATATAATGTTATAGTTTCTTTCTTTTTTTTTTTTCCTTCGATCCCGCGTTCGTTTATGTATGTATAGTCACGGATAATAGGAGTTTCCTTGGAACTTAACTGACTACCTGTGAGTGCGCGGTTGCGAAACGGTGCAGCGAAAAAAGAAAAGATGCGAGAGTCGGAGGCACGGAGAGGATAATTTATTCGTCGTCGTGGTCGCCTCTTCTCTCTCGTAGCTTCGATGGTTGCACGCGTGCGTGGATCGTATGAAGAAGGCGCGTAAACATATGTGTGTACACATTTAGAAACGTATTGAAGATTTTTCCTTTGAAGCATGCACACCTTTGAGGCACGATGCACGTACACGATCTTGTGTATTTTCGACGGAGTAAAAAAAAATGTTGCCTGTTCATTAAATGATCAAACAGAACTTCCGAAAGTTTGATCAAGAGGATTCGAATTGCGGATAGACTATTTCTATTGAAACGAGAAAATGATATTCATGGAGAATCATTATGAAATTTTTGAGGGTTCATTCGTATACTATTACGGAATGATTCTACCAAATTTCATCAAAATAGTTTGCATGCATGGTTAACAATGTCACCACTATGACACGAGCCTATTGATTCAACATTAAAAAAACACTTCGTTATCGTGAAAAGCTGCTTTATTGTGTTTATCTCATGGTTGGCCGAAACTTTGACTGTAGGTAGGCGACAGCTTTGTTATTGTGGGGAACATTCCGGGTAAATCAACAAAATGACAGAACTAGCGCGACACAATAAAATATCTATTTTCAGCTTCTCGAATTTCTCAAGTCCAATGGAATGATAAAAATATATTCTAGGCGAAATTAAAGAGACATTTATATTTTCCAATGCATGTATGAGACCGGCATAGTATTTTGTTCCGCTGAACCTAGAAGTAGAAATGAAAAATTATACATCCACAACTGGTGTTTCAGATTTTAGTGACCCACTTTTTCCCAAGACTTTCCGAATTCTTGAAGTGCACGAATTCCAGAGAAAAGTTTGCTCTTTATTTTGAAATCAGAGGGTGAAAGTATTTCTGTGAACTACAGGTCTTGCGGAAGAAAAACTAGTGCATCTCACAAAAAAAAAAAAAAAAAAAACAACTCACACCTCTAGATCCCAAAAACGTCCTTTTCCGTTTGCGGGATTCCTCGCATCTCGCAATACAAAAAATCAAAGCCTCTCACTCTCAGACGCAGCAACTGACAGTCGTAATATTCCCATCAGCCAGCGTTTCGCGAATTCAATCACGCGCGAATCTCACCGCAGAAAAGCGCGAGCTTTCGCATACACATGGGAGCCAAAGTGTGTTGCGCATGTATCTACGTAATGCGAGATTGGTTTTTCCTCCCGTGTAAAACGTCACAAGTAGACCATAGCGTGTAATAGGTCTCGTGGCTTTTTCACACGCATGTAACGCCGATTTGTCCGTGCACGCAGATGGTTTCATCCGAACATCACGGGCTTGGAAGCAGAACGGCTTTTAATGGAACGAGGCTACGACAGTTCGTTCCTCGCGAGGCCTAGTACGTCGAGCCCCGGTGACTTTACGCTCTCCGTCAGGTAGGCTTTTTGATTTGAATTTCTTATTTGTTCATCATACGCCCACCTATATCATACGTATATCATACACTCGACCATACCGTCTGTTTTATTTTTTCGCCAAGTACATCTAGTTTTGTTTTTGCACACAGACGCAATGGCGAAGTGACGCACATAAAGATACAGAACTCGGGCGATTTCTACGATCTCTATGGCGGCGAGAAGTTCGCCACGCTCTCGGAACTCGTGCAATATTACATGAACGGCGGCCAGTTGCGCGAAAAGAACGGCGATTCCATAGAACTCAAGTATCCGCTCAACTGCGCCGATCCGACGACCGAGAGGTAAGTACTTGCGTACTTTTTTATTTGTGACGTTTCGTTTTCGAGATTCTTGGGCCTACGTGCACGCGTATAAGCTTGAGTGCAAACAGACGCGCGCCGCGCCCGAGTCACGTATTTATTTACTGGCACTTACTCTCCCGCTCGGCTTGTACTTCTTACTGAACAGTGCTCGACAGCAGCTCGAGCCGAGTCTTTCGGAGGAGGTGTTCTCGAGAAATTGGCACTGGTTTCTGTAATCTTGTTTTTCTTTTCTTTTTTTTTTCCCCCTCCATTTTCTGGGGGCAAAAAGAAGGAAGGCGACAACGGCGAAGGCGCGATTGCGCCACGGGTGTCTTTTGTACTTTGAGTCGAGCGAAAAACGCGACCTCCCATAAATCGCGGTTGGTTCCATGGTGTGTATTTTTTTTTTTTTTTACCGTTTTGTAAAATTTTCATCCATTTTTGAGCTCCAGAGCATCGTGCAACGTTTTTTTGAAGAACGACGATTTCTCGCTATGATGGGTAAAAGACGGATTTTCAAACTGTGTTTTATTTGACTTTTGATTGAATGCCAGTATGAAAAAACTTTTGAAAGATGTTATAAAACATGACATTAATGACAAAAATAATTGAAAAACCCAGGTGGTTCCACGGCCACTTGTCGGCCAAAGAGGCAGAAAGACTGATGGTGGAGCGCGGCAAGAACGGCTCGTTTCTCGTCCGCGAATCCCAAAGCAAGCCCGGCGACTTCGTGCTCTCGGTACGCACGGACGACCGGGTCACGCACGTTATGATCAGATCTCAGGTAAACCCGTACTTTCATTTTTCAATAGATTAAAAAAAAAAAAAAAACGAGCAAGCCATTTTTATCAAAACGCGCTTCGCCGTCCCGTAGGACAACAAATACGACGTCGGAGGGGGCAACAAATTCGACAGCCTGAGCGACCTGATCGAGCACTACAAGAAAAACCCCATGGTCGAGACGAGCGGCAGCGTCGTGCATCTGCGGTAATGACAAAGAAACAAACTCCACGCCAGGGATGGGCATGTATTTGGTACTTGAATACTCAGATACCCAATTTTAAATACTTTTGAGGTTCAAAAAAGTGTTTGAATACAGCAGTTAAATACCTGTATTTTTAAATCGGCATTTAAATACAGCAGTCAAATAAATACACATCAAATACATTGTTCCATTTTATATGTTTTTGAACACAGGTATGAAACATAACATCCTGAGACGTTCTAAGTACCGGTAAAATAGTGCTTGAGCAGTGAAAAACATACTCGCCAATTTATCCATTGAGTTTTCGGGCGAAATGTTGTCTTTGCACTAGAATACTCTCAGCGAACCTGCACTATTTCGTCCTTGTCCAGGTTGGCAAGTACGTTTCACAGTTCACGGGCCGTACGCTGCCAAAAAAAGCCCGTCAGGAGTATTTACTTAACGTTTACGTTGAAAAATCTTGAAAAGAAACGATGTACTTGATGTGCATTCAACTACTGTATTTGTAAATATGGTATTTTTAAAAATGCAGTACTTCCAAGTACAGTATCTTAGAGTATCGTATTCAAAATTGTATTTGAGTGTTTAAACGTGATGTATCCTGCCCATCCCTGCCGTCCACGCCTCCTCATTCGCTCTCGTCTCCAAAACAAATGTCCAGATTTTTCGAAATCGTGCCTCGTCCCCGAGCCTCGCGAGTAAACAAGAGGCGAACGCGCAAGATCGCCCCCTTTGTCCGCGATCGTTTAAAAAATACGAGCGACTCTGTAACCCGACGTCCCCGTCGCCCACCACCAGGCAACCCTTCAACGCGACCCGAATAAGCGCGAGCGGCATCGAGAGCCGCGTCCGGCAGCTGCACAAGGAGAACGGCTGCTCGAACGGCTGGCTGAGCCGCGGCGGTGGCGGCAACAACGGCGCGGGCCTCGCCGAGGACGAGGACCCGGGCCGCGGCAACAAGGGCAAGGCCGGCTTCTGGGAGGAGTTCGAGTCGTTGCAGCAGCTCGAGTGCCGGCACCTGTTCTCGCGCAAGGAGGGCCTCAGGCCGGAGAACCGGGCCAAGAATCGCTACAAGAACATCCTGCCCTGTGAGTCGGGGATTGTTCCTTCCCGAAGGGAGTCCCTCTGTTTTTTTTTTTTTTTTTTTCTCCGCGCATAACTCGCTGTCTTCTCTTGCAGTCGACCACACGCGCGTCAAGTTAAAAGACGTCGATCCGAACGTGCCCGGCTCCGACTACGTGAACGCCAACTACATCAAGGTGAGCACCCAGCACACGTTCTTTGTGTATTAATTTATCTGTACTTACTCCCTCGCCTGTACAAGTGTATACGCTTATCCGGTCGACGTTGGAAACATTATGCTCGATCGTTGCAGGGAGGTGATTTAAAAAATAAAAAACCGGTCGTACTTAACATTCATCATGTTCAGTTTGTCGGGAAGATAATAATTGCTGCCACTTACCGTACAGAAGCACCATTAAAATACTCGCGGTTATCAACGCGCAACGAGGGATCCTAAATTTCAACGACAAACAATACTCCCAAGATTGGTAAAATTTAGAAATCGGCGTTTTCTCTTTTTCAACGCGTCATACGCGCTATAGTATACCGTGGAAACACAATCACGCTTCGCGTCGTCCCGTCATCGTCGGTGGGTCTGTTTTTGCAAATTTTGATCCCAAAAGCCAACGATTCCTCAGAACGAGGACGACCCGTGCTCGACGGCGGGCAGCGCCGAGGGCGCACCGGGCACGTTCAACAAGTGCTACATCGCGACGCAGGGCTGTCTGCCGAACACGATAGCCGACTTCTGGCACATGGTCCATCAGGAGAACACGCGGGTCATCGTCATGACCACCAAGGAGATGGAGCGGGGAAAGGTGAGCACTCGTCTCCTCGGTTTCCAATATACGTATACATATATGTGGTTTTATACGAAACGATCATCTCCCGGGCGAATTTTGTTTCCTTTTCCCCAGAACAAGTGCGCCCGGTACTGGCCCGAGGAGGGCGAGGTCTGCGAGTACGGCAACGAGTGGAAGGTCAGGGCGCTGAGCCGCACGTCGACGGCCGACTACACGCTCAGGGAGTTTGTGCTGCAGGGCACGAGGCCGGCCTTCATGGAGCCCCGGCGGATCTATCACTATCACTTTCAGGTATTTCGCGCGCATTATGTATGACAGTTGTCGCGACCGATGCTCATTAATCCTTGTGAGAACGATGACATGGTGGACGTTGTATCGATGATTGTGTCGCTCCTTCCCCCCCAGGCGTGGCCCGATCACGGAGTGCCGTCGGATCCGGGCTGCGTGCTGAACTTCCTGCACGACGTCAACGCGAGGCAGGAGTCGATTTCCGGGAACGGGACGCCCGCCGGGGTCGGGCCGATACTCGTCCACTGCAGCGCTGGTATCGGCAGGACGGGGACGTTCATCGTCATCGACATGATACTGGACCAGATCAAGAGACACGGTTGGTTTTATCACAGGGTGTGTGCAGCAGCGGGGCTGTTCGTCGCGTCGTCGCTGAGAAAGTGTTCCACGAGGTTGCTCGAGGGCATTTTCGGGAACTGTATAGTTCGGTTAACAGAGCGGTGGTGCTTTTTGCGAGTTGCGCTGACTTTAGGAATCAACCCTCGTAGTAGAGCCTGTTTTATAATTTTAGTAAACCAAAAAATCTTACTCGCACATATCGTGGGGTCGAGTTGATGAGTTAATCTCATATTAAACGAATGCACGCGTATAACGCTGCCTCGGTGGGAATTGATTTTTGCACTCGTCCTCTGCAGGATTGGACTGCGAAATCGACATTCAGAGGACCATCCAGAGGGTGCGGTCGCAGCGATCGGGTATGGTTCAGACCGAGGCGCAGTACAAGTTCGTCTATCTGGCCGTACTGCACTACATCGAAACCGTGTCCCAGCGGATGCAGGCCGAGCAGGTAAGCTATATGCGTTACACACTCGGACTGAGCAAAAGAAAAACAATTTTACTTCGATGCGCAATCATGCATCCCGATCGTTCTTCCTATTCGAGTCCGGGCGAGACCAGTTTTTTTTTTTTTTCCTGGACTCTTTATCCCGAAATGTTTTCCTGACTCCCCTTGATCCTTCGCAAGAACTCTTGCCGTGCCAGGGAAATTTTTCGAGCGCTCCCGCGATTTTTCGAGCTGCCCAAAAGATTTCACTGTGTGCAGGCTACAGTTATTGCGAGCGCGCGATTTGTCCGATTTCAAGCACCGCAGTGCGAAAAAACACATTTTGCAGAAATCGCTACAACTCGGCCGGGAGTACACGAACATCAGGTACAAGAGCGAGGGCATAAGCGAGACGCCGGCCGCGACGCCCAACCCGGCGACCATCTCGACGGCGAGTTTCACCCTACCAGCGTCCGGCAGCTGTCTCAGGCCCAAGTAAGGACGAAGGACGAAGGAACATTTTGAATCTCGCGATGGAAGGATGGCAGTCTTGTCCCTGATGCACGCACTCTATATACATTAACGATCCATAATTCTCTAAACGACAAAAATAAATACATAATAGCTCAGAGCTCATGCTGCGCGCTTTTGTTCCGGTAGGCCTATTTATATATATATGCTAGGTGAGAAACCTAATCTGTGTAACGTACACTGCACATAATATATAGCACGAACACAAAACACGTTGCGTCTATGGCGGATTATGATTATGTATATTTTGAACATATGAATGGCATACGAATGTGTAAAATGATGCGGGAGGTATGATTTGCGTTTGATGAAAAAAAAAAACAAAAAAAAAACAATAACAAAAATAAGGTTCTAAGATGAAACTATCAAATACATGGGCCTATGATTATGCTGTCGCATCGATGATAACAAGTGATAAATATAAAATATGCATATGTTGTGCCCCTTTGGATTTTTTTTTTTTTTTTTTTTTTTTTTAGCTCGAGAGTATGGTTTTTAATGGAAGCCCTCTTTTTTACGCGTGTTCGTTTTGCGTTAGAGACGAGATTTTACGATGCATGCACAAACTTGCGTACGAGATGCCTTTTTGGAAGTAGGTATTATACATATATATTAAGTGCAACTGGTAGAGGAGAGAATCGCGCTTTGAAACTTTAACAAAATTAAACGACGGTCTTCCCTAGTTAGAAAATTCCATTGAGAAGGTTCGAGGAAAAATTATCACGGGTCTGCGCCAAAATTGTTCAATAATACATTTTTCCATTTCGAGGATTCTCACTTTATAATAAGTACGTACATGCATATTGTAAAATTATTATGTGCATGAATTGAACATTGAGTACTATATACAATATATATTTCATGAATAAATCTTATTGAATCGTTTTCACTCACGTGAATTTTTTGATTACACTTATAGCCAGTTTTTAAAATCTTTAAACCTTTTGTCGATCCAACAATTTGATTCTAATTAATACTGTTGAGCATTCTTTTTTTCTGCAAAGAGAATCGGATGCTTGGAAAAGATCGAGGAAAAATAAAAAAAGAAAACTGTTACACTCGTGCGGTTTTCAGTAAAATATTCTACCCAGGGTTGATCCTGCATGCAGTCGCATATAGTAAATCGATATTATTGAAGTTGAAAAAAAATAATAACTATCGTAGAAAATACATACAAAGTACGTTAGGGTATAACATTTGTAAAGTGACGGTGATCGCACCGAGCTGTATAGAGTTCAGAACATTGCACTTTTTGACGTGTGTATATTGAGTAGTTGCGCACTTACTTACACCACCCAATTGGTGCAATGAGCCTTTCGGAAGCTGTGAATAACGTGGCGTGGAGAATCAAAAGTATAAAGATACGATGAAAATTAATAAATTACATGAATAATGTATCGAGAATAAGTAGATAGTCGAGTCGATTTGCTCTTTCTGTCGGGAAAGTTGAAGCAAGGATATATCTGTATAAATATTATGCATGTCACAAAGTATAAATGCGAATGATCGTTTGGGAAAAAGTAAATTTTGACTAAGCCAAAAATGTACAATTCTGGAAATTTCGACTGGGAAAACGAGTGCTCTTTTAAAATCTTGAAAAATGGATGAAATTAATCACGAATACGACTATTGCATTTTTCTCTTGAAAATGTTTCATTAATTTTTAACGTTAAACGGTAAAAATTTAAGATTTCTAATATGACATATTATAAATATATACGTAATACAGATACTGCGAGTAATATTATATTGTATAAACCAGAGCTTGACGGATTTTTCAAGGTCTTAAAAAAAATGTTTCGCACAAATTAACGTGAATAAATGACAAAAAAAGTGATAAATAAAAATAAAAATACATATATATATATATGCATAACAATAAAGATGTGTTATTAGGTTGGCGTACTCTGCAACAATTTTTATTGGTCTTGGAACTCAAAGAAATATTTATGTTCACTTTTGTAATCCAATTTGGAACATTAGATAATTGCGTTGTTATATAATTTTGTAGAAAATATTGTAATGTTTAGAGGTTTAATTTATCATTGCATTATTATTGCTCTGATTTGCTTTTGCATCTTTTTTTATAAATACTGCGACAAATTAATATCTGCCAGTAACTTGTTATAATTGTAATTACTTCGGAACGCTAACAGAACAAGAATTATTTGCTGATGAAATAAAAATGTCTTGTGTTTTTTTATTGAAAAAAGTTTTCTTTACAAATTATACTTTGTACTTAAATTTATATACCTTTTTGGTCAAGTTACATAAAAAATGTTGAATATTTACATTTTGACATCAATTTATTGGAAAAATGGACAACTTAAAATATGCTTTATAGTCTAAAATTACTGATTTAGCACGTCACGGCATATCATTTAACAAGTTTGATTTTCGTAGAGGACACTTTTTCTACTGGTTTGATGTCTCCGAATCTAGCTTTACGCTGCTCTTTTTTAGCTTCCATCTCAGCTTTATCCAAAAGACTGGACACATTTGTGCCAAATCTTTCTGCTCTCTTTTTGAGCAACTCGTAACTTGCAGGCTGGAATCATATGATTTTTAATTTAAGAACATTTTGAAAATCAATTCTTTTACGCTCATGATGATAAGTAAAATTCTTACCACTGGAGTACTTTTGATCGAAGATGCGGATTTGTTGGTATTGTTTGCGTTGGTGCTAGTATTGAACCGTGCACCGCGAGCTTCCTTCTTTGCAGTTTCTGACAGAGGTACACCAAATTTCTTTGCTCTCATTTCCAATCTCTGAAACGATAGAATCGTAACAGAAATTGCATCAATTTTATCAAAAAAATATTTTGCCATTTTTATTAAATATCTTGTAACTCGTACCTCAACAGACGATAGCTCGGACAGCTTTACGACTTTTTTGTCAGAGTCTTTCTTGTCGTCCTTGTCGTCATTTGTCTTAGCCTGAAATTGCGTGTGTGACGAATAAATTTACTTGTCAACGTAATAGATTAAAAATGCTCAGATTATTATAAAATCACCACCGTAGTAGTTTTAACTGTTATTGCAGATTTATCATTATTATTAGTTCCATTAGTTGTAGCAGTAAATCTTGCAGCACGCGATTCCCTCTTAGCGGCTTCAGTCAATGGCATGCCGAACTTCTTTGCCCTTATTGCCAATTGCTGATAATATAATACTATTAATTGAATTCTCATCGTGAATGAAACAAAGCATTTAATAATAAAACTGAATCTAAGATTTTTTTAACGTGGCAACTAATAAAACTACTTCAGTGGTAATTTTGTTTGATTTACGTTATCTAACTATGGATAAGAACGTAAAAGTACCAAAACTATTCTACTTGCAAGGAGTAAAGAAAAATACCTTACCTCATTGTTGGAATTTGATAATTTAATAATTTTCTTTTCAGCCTCTTCAGATGGCTTGTCAATCTTTTGCTCCTCTTCATTTTTTTGAGCACCATCAACCTTAATTTCTTCAATCATATTCTTCCTGTTCAGAATAATTTTTTTGGCGGGAGTGTCATTTTCCTCAGCTGGAGCCTTCCTTTTTTGAGATATAACTTCCTCAGAAAGTGAATCAGGCTTAGCACTCAGTTCTTCAGTTTCCAATTCCTCATCCTAGAATATTTAAATGATTAGTATTAGTAAAACATGAAGATTTAAAAATGCTTGGGTAGTAAACTTTTGATTTTTGAATAAAAATTTCATTCATCGTTATTCACTTACATTTAGTACTGCATCTTCGTCAATGATTTCATCTGCAACTTCATCCAATGACAACGAAGAATCTTACAACAGATGACACAATTTTAAAAACTCTTTTGGTTAAAATAAGATATTTGACAGTTTATTACTTATGCAAAGTACATAATTACCATGAATGGCCAGCTGTAAGCGCTCAACCAATTCAGTTTTGTTGCCTGTAGTGGGCAGTCCTCTTTGCTTTAACTCAGCTTTCAAATCTGCGACCTAAAGATACATTTTTTACATATTTCAGACTCTGCTCATAAAGTCACATTAAACAAGACTAAGTATTCCATACAAAGCATATTAGAAAGAAGCATAGAGGAAATGGTCTACATAAGGTATTCTAGCAAGATAGTAACATACACTGCTTTTTATCATTGTACTCTTATCCATGGCGAACAAACTGCTCAATCTAATTCACGATTTCCAAAAATACACAGAAAACGTAATAAGTAGTCAATGTTTCAACAAAATCAATAAACGTGAAAAACAACTTTAGCTTATCAAACGACTCTCTAACCAACCGAAAGAACACACAATGCTGATTCAACTATCGCGCATACGTCTATTAATAAAACACAGAAATGTTGGCAAACGAATCGATACAACTATAATATAATGAGGGTGAACACCTCGTGTGAATACTGAGAACTCGGGAGTCGGGACGGGAGTATCGTCGTGACGTCGCCGTCGAGCCTAGCCGAACACTGTAGTACAGTACGTGAGATTATAGGTTAAGGCACCCGCGGTTGCATTTAGAGGTACAAACATGCGCAAGGAAATAATTGTAATATGCACTGATGTACTTAAGTATAAGTACTCACCTTCATCTTGGCAAGTTCGGTTAGACTCTTTTCAAACGACGAGTCTGCCATTATGTACGATTTTTTATTAATACTCTTCTCTTCACGAACACAACAATCAACACAACAAAACCCGGTCAACTAGTATTTTTCCTCAATCTAATCGTACTATACAACACTCCTTTTGTGATCGAAAACAAACACGAGGTCCAAAAACTCCAAGATGTTTGTGTTGTACGGTCTTAGCAAAAAAGTATTTACTTGGGATAAATAATGTTCGCAATGTTTTTTACTTAACAGGTGGACGAAAACACGTAACACTTATACTTGCAGACCCGAGTCAAGCCAGTCAAGTCGATCGAATGAGTGGAATTGTGGAAAGGGTTTTATATACTACCTATAAGTACTGATGTATTACTGTATGTATGTCCACCGACCACCCTATGGCCTGTCCTATCCGCCTATGGCTACTCTTGAATATTCTCTTGCTGTCTCTTTTCTTTTTATGTATGTCCATGCAGTGGACTCGGTTTAATTCGTTGAGCGGGAAATTCAAACACTTAATTCCTATCGGCCAGTTCTGATGGCATAACCTCTCTCATTGGATGATTCCATATTACCCACTCAACGAATTAAACCAAGTCCAGTGTACATATAAGATATAAAATCGATAAGCCGACAAGAGCTGATCTGATTGGCTATAATACATATATGTAAGAACCCTAATGTTTACGCTTTGCACGTGCAAATATTAAATAATAACAATGTTTAAATGGAACACACACATCGGTGAACTGATATTATTGACAAAACAAAACTGTTGGAAAAAGTATGTAATTTGCTGTGTTTTATTTTAATTTTTTTGGATAAATTTATTCCAGATTTATTAATCAATATTGAATAACAGTTTGTGTTTGCAAACACTTAAGTAAGTATATAAGGTTCATTTGTTGGTAAGGTAAGCGCTGCTAATGCTGCTGCTATCCACTCTTACATATAGCTGGCTAAAGTCTTGTTTACAATCGAACGTCAAGTCAACGTGAACAGATTCGTCGAACTAGTTGAGGAATCCATTTAATTTTGGAGAGTAAGTACAAATACATCACCTTTTGCGTCACTTTCCTACTTTCCTTCCTGTTGACCCTGCTGGTTGTACATATAGTACTGTACCACTATAAGTACTTGTGTTTAGTTTACCTTTGTGCACAAAGTAAAATTGTACAAAGCATAAATACTGCTTAATGGTTAATTATGCGAGAGATCGAACCAATCAAGTTTGTGTCAACTACTACGTACACTGCAGCTATAAATATTTCGCTTCAACAAGGTTACGATAAGAATTTATTTTTAAAATAATTCGTTATTGGAAAGAGTAGAGTGTCAACGTGACAAACAGTCATGAAGCTTTTTGTGCTGTCCATCAGTGCATTTTGCATTTTGAACTTGTTTGACAAAACCTTGGGTGACACTTTGATCGAAGAATTTGAGTAAGTTGTTGATCTTTTGATTGCTTGAAACAATTATGGTTTGTTTACTTGGCATCATTCTAAATATCTTTTATTTTATTTGCAGGGAAAAAGAAATCGTTGATCCAAACTCACTGTACTACAGTCGTCAAAAGAAAAAAGTTGTTATACCTGAGAGTTATGAATCCAGTCATGAATTGTGCATATTATATCATATTTTTATTTAGAAACCATATTCATGTACTATCTTTTCACACAGACTGTTTTTTCAGAGAAATAAGGTATGAGAATAGTGAATATCATTCGTACTGTAACAATGATAAATCTTATGAAGTTTTTGCAAGACGTCTCATCAATATACTACTTAAAAACTCAAGATTAAAGGTATACGTTGATGTGTAAATCCTAATTTGAATATTATATTAAATATTTCAATTTTTTCGTTCAGGTAAATGATGATAATGTCACTGGAAGTGTTAATATAGAAGCAAGTTTACAACAGTTAGAAATACTGAAGGGCTTTGGAGAAGGAAAGGTTTCCATAAGACAACTAGATAGTATTATAGGTGATGTTATAAAGCAACCAGCAGTCGATTTATTACACGAGTTCTTTAGTTACACTGATATGCTGTGTTTTTATCTGTATGAACATGTAAGTTTACCGGTTCTATTTGTTATCAAATGTCAGTTTAAAGACATTTGAAGTACATAAAATTTATTGTTCCAGAGGAGAACATTTGTGTCTATACTTCTTTCTCTGATTATCATTCCAATTATTGTTAAAGGAACAAGAACTAAAATTGGGATTATTAGTTTGTTATTCTCAGTTATGACAATAATAAGTTTTATCATGACTTGGATGCAACTTTTACAGGTATAGTAGTGATATATAAAAAATGCTACTAGTTTATATACATTAATATCTATTTTAAGGATGCTGAAATAAAACTAGCAGCTCAAAGGCATATACACTATAAAATGCCTGATGAATGTGTGACGCAAGATCTTGACTTTATATCATCTTTTAAGTTGTTTTGGGGTAAAAATCATACAAGTTTTTCTTTTCATAAAAATTACGTTACGATCCTATTTCAAAAATTTAAATGTTTTCTAGGCATTGGTAAAGGTGAATGCCTAAAATATTATGAAGCAATGATGAAAGATCCCATGTTGGAAGTCACACCAGTACATGCCTTCACTCACATGTGTAGCAAATTAATTTCCTATCCAATTTTGCTTTTTGGTAAAGAATTTTCCAACTTTATTGATGCCATATCAGGTAAGTATAAAATATTCGTGACATACTGTTCGTGCTTGAACCGAAATTTTTTCATTCTTATTTTAATTACAGATTCTTTACCTTGGTGGCTGCAACCCATTGCAAAGCCCTTAATATTTTTCCTAACACTTCTATTTATGTATGGCTTAACATTCATCCTTGTTGGAGGAAAATTTGGAATTAAAATAGGACCCTTGTTTCACTTTTACATCCATGGAAGAGAGTGGGGGCCATCATCGATTGGCTTTAACCCCACAAGTCGACAACCTATTGAAATTATTTCATCGGTATGCCACTTTTTAGTACAAAGAAGTAATGAAACGTTAGTAACATAAATTTTACACACTGAAAAAAAAACCTATTTTCAGGAAATAAGAGAAATAGAAAATAATACACAGACTCAGGTTCAAGTTAATTCTAGTTCAATGGTAAGAAAACAAATTTTTTTTTCTCAATAAATGAGCTAAAATGCACGTTTTTTTTAGGAAACTCGTGATGTGACAAGTGTTACACAAGTTGAAACTCAAACGGTTTCCAACATATCTGTAAAAAAAGAATCTCCAGAAACGGTGGAAAAGTCGACTCAAATCAAAGATATCATCGAGTACACAGAGTTGGAACAAGAGGGAAGCAGTGACACCAATAGCGACGAATTCTTAGATGATAACGAGTACGAGAAAATATCTAAGAAACTAGTCGAGAGTGAAATGAAAAGGACCAGAGTAATTGAAGTTCTTGAGGGCGAAAGTGTACGTAAAGAAAAGACAAAAAAAGAGGGGAGCAAAATGAGGATGAAAAAATTGTTAAAAATCGGCAGCGGCGACAGCTGAACTAAGCCTTAAGAGATACATTTATTAGATAAGGGATTAATTTTACAGTATTTTTAGAAAAGATGGAAACGAAAGTTTTCATGCAATCCATGTATCATAATATATTTTATCTGGAACTTTTTACGAAACAGTCCTTAAAAAATTTTATCTTACGAAACGTTTGCATAATTCATTTTTACACCATATCTGTACGGGAAATTGTAAAAAAAATCCATGCACCGTGCAAGCATTTGTAAATCTTTTACATTTTTGAATTGTAAATATACCTCCGAGTATGCAAGTGCATTGTAAATGTGATATTAAATTAATTTTCTTACAAAAATAGGTGCTACTGTTTCTCTCATGTCAATCGTAAGTCCCATCACGCTTTTAAGGGAGCACTTTTCCAAGAAACTCTGTAAATAATAGCGGCTAGTTTCCACAGCATCATGTCGAGGCTCATTTACCAAGCGTACTTATACCTAAGCATTGCATAATCAGAAACATTCGCTGAACTCGCTGAATTCGCTCGCAAAAAACAGTGAACAGTGAGAACACTCATAGTCGACGCATGCGCCACCATCAGCGCATATTCTAGCTAAAGTTGTTGCCGCTTGGTGTAAAATTCTGCAGCTCTATGAAACAATTCGCTTGGATCGCACATAGAGATATTAAGTACATATATTTGTAATACCTCTATGGGATCACACCGATCATCAAGTATATTTAATATTCTTTCTCTCAGTTGAATTTTTTATCCATTTGCGATATCAAGAACATCGAGCCTCGCTGAAACACAATGAGTAACTTGAAAAAGATGTTGCATCTCATGTCCATGGCTTTGTAAGTACTGTGGCTGAGTGTATCTGATGATGTCTAAGTGTCCAGTGCCCTACTCAACTGAGGTATCACCAACATCAGCATTAATTAAATGCAATAGTTAGTACCATACCACTTATGACTCTTATGAGGGATATTATCAGTGTGCAGAGTTGCGGACAGTAAGGATTGAGGAACTGCAGTGGACTTGCAGTGCAGACACATGCAGACGAGTATGGGAAGGAAGGGAAGGAGGGGGATTTACTTTATAGTTGCTCCGAAAAAAGGCGCAGCGCGTGCAGAGCTTACAGCACACAGCCCACGTCTGCGAATGTAAACACAGCAGTGCGTTATCAGTAGAGTAATGGGTTTGGTTTGAGCACACGCAATTCCAATATAGCTACTCAGATACGTATTCCTGCAGTTATTTTTTGGTGTTGTCTTCTGTATTTATAATGATCCTACGAGTATCGTGAGAAGTTTAAAGAAAGTTTTTGCGCTAAGTTGAGATGGAGTTCGTGAAAATTAGGACCATTTATAAGACTACCAAAGTAAGTACTGATATCTAAGTGCATCAGATACTGAATAAGGTCATGTTACTAACTGCTAAGTACATCAGTACTTACTATACAGTGTCGTCGTGGACGGACAGTCGCAGACTCTGTCGGGGATGAGGGGATCAGATAAGAGAAGGAAAGAGGTTGTGTTTGACACAACATGCGATGATGAAGGCGTTTTTCAAGAGCTCTGAAGATCTTTTTACACTGGTCTAGTTTTTTCTCCCCTGGCTTGGATGTATACTGACAGCTCAGTTGTTTTTTAAATTGTTGAATCAAGGTTTAGCGAAAGTTTTCAGTGGAGGCCTTCTTTTTTTTCTTCAAAGTTGTAAGTACGTGTAAGTACGTATTACAAGTAAGTACTACAGCGAATGAGACTACGAAGAGGAAGTGCATTTGTAGCATATCTGCAGCGATGCAATTTCGGAGCACAGGAGGCTTGCTGGAGCTGCTGATATTAAACACCACGTCGAACGCAGTGATCATGAGGTTATTGTTTATTTTTATTCAATTTTATTACATCGTTCGTTATGTATACTCTTTAATATGTGAATGGGATTTTTTTTATTCAAACAATTGATACTCGCGAGTTACTTGAAGTTAATAGATGTTTTTTGAGGCTGTATCAGCGTTTCTGTTTTGTTTGTTCATTTTTGTTATGTCATTGTATAGTGTCATGTCTTTGTTGATGAAACAGAGTAGGTGACGATGTAAGTAATTTGTAATAATTGCTATAGTTATTGTATCGTTGAGGGGCTTCTGAAATACTTTCATAGTAAGATAATGGTTAGTCTCGATCCGATCGCGTATAATTAATTAATTTTTTTTTTGTAATGTGTGATTGTTGCAATATGATTATCATTCAATTTATAAAAAGTTTTCTATAAAATGAATAATTCTAGACGTTTTTTTTTTTTTTTTTTTTAGTGTTAATTATCAAAGTGACATTGTTGTTCTATTATTAGCATGAAAAACATTGAAATTTGTGTTTTTACAATTTCCTACATTCGTTCCCATTGTTGGATAGTACACTCATGTGTAATTTCAATATTATCATCATTATAATATCATTTTTTGTACGATACTGCTTTTAAAATCCATTTCGCAAAATTATTGTCTTCTCAGTTAACAAATTGGATGCCATTATATTATTTTTAACCAACACTTTGAACCAAGTCATTTAGAAATACCTTTTTTATAAATAAAATCGCTCGCTTCCAATTTCTATCTATTAACGCCAATCGGCTATTTTTTGCACCCCTCCGCTCTAAATTAATACCGATTCGGATTGAAATATCTTTAGTTGAATATTTTTTCTTCTTTTCCTGCAGTGAGATTTTCAAAAATTGCTGAACCATTATTAGCGCACTTAAAAACAATTCGTAATCCAAAAAATTCCATGTGACCCGAAAAAAAAGTATTTAAAAAAAAAAATTGTAACACTAAATTGCAGCTACAGCCCCGGCAGTACCATTAGCAGCGGGCAAGAGGGTCAGACGATCGCGTCCGAGGAAGAAGGGCCGAAATTGCGATAGAGCGTGCACGGGAGAAAAAACGGCGCGAGTTGAAGAGAAGGAAAATCGAGAGGAGCAGGACGTGGAGGAGGAGGAGAGTGTGGATGAGAGTTGCGCGGGGGAAGGGAACAAAACGGCAAGAAAATGCAGCAGGAAGGCACCCCCAAGTTCCTCAAGTTCCACCAGGGCAGCGTCAGGGGCGTCGCTTTCAGCCCTAGGGTATACCATTTTTTTTGTCACTTTCCAACGATGTAAAATAATTTTTTTTGCCAATTTACACGTGCACCCATCCAATTCGAAGATTGACAAACTAGACGAACATCGTGTTTGGGATGAAACATTAATAAGCGACCCATTGTACCCACAATTATTCCAACTGTTGAACTGTAATAAATTATTGCCGCTGCTCCGTTTTGCACCTTCTGCTCTTATTCTCTCTCTCTCTCTCTCTCTCTCTCGATGGCTATACTTAGACTTTTATTTTCTTCCTCTTTCAAATTTTCCATTTTTGCTCCGCTCGCGTGCAAACGCCGGCTTCTCTATTGAACAGTAATTGTACGCGTAACCCGTGGCTCGTCTATACATATGTATAAGTATCCACACCCCGCAAGTGTCCTTGAATTCCTGCGACTCTTGTTTCGCACACGTGCGCGCTCTTATTGTTGCCGCAGCTCGGCAGCTCGCGATACCCACCCCCCCTATTTTTTGTTTGAAGAAACGCGCGTTCCTCCGTGCTCGAGTGTCCCGATGAATTCCGCAACGCCAGCTTTTGATTGAAGATTCTATGCTTTTTTTAATAAACTTGTGAAAGCATCATTTTTTATCCATGATTTTCCGGTGCCTCGATCGATTTGCGTTTGTAAAAACACAAGTCCCGCATACCCATGATTTTTTTCAACATCCCTGAAGAGCAATTCTCGTTTTCAGGATAGATACCTCTTCTGCTCGGGCGGCTACGACGGCAAGGTCAACCTTTACTCGGCCTCGCGCATGGAACTGCTCATGTGCTACCAGGTGACACCTATGACACAAGCCAAAAACGTCAACGCCGTGCGCTTCACCTCGGACGGCTCGCGGGTAATTGCGCTGATTATTCCATCGTCCGGTCTAATAGTGAAGACTAATACTCATTTAACCTCCGAAATGAACGATCGCAGGTACTGGCTGCCACGAACACGAGGCGTCTGGTGGTGGTGGATGTTGAGCGTGGCGAGCAACTCCTGGCGTACGACAATTGCGCCTACGGCGGCAGGGACCGAACCGGCCTCGCGACCGATCCCTCGGGGCCGAACTTGGCCTGCGCCGTCGCCGCCAACGGCAAGGGCCTCACCCTCGTCGACCTTAGGATGCCGCTGCCCTTGGATTTCGTCTACGACGTGTGTACTCGTTTTTTTCCTTTTTTTTGTTTTTGTTTTTCGAGCTTCCAAGAGTAATAATGGAATGACTTTTTCAGCTGCACACGTCGACGATCCGAGACATCTGTTTTCTGCCAACCTCGTGGCCCTGGCAGAACTCCATACTCACGGGCGGTACCGACGGCACCTGTAAAATCTCCTCGCCAGACGGCCGTGTGCTATACGCCTTCCAAACCGGCCACTCCGTCAACTCGGTCTGCATAACGCCCGAGCCGTACTGCCGCACTGCCGAGGACGGGTTTTACAGTAAATAAATAAATCTTGAGTTGTATAACTACGTTGCACGTGTAGGCCCTCTGCGCGGTTTGTCTGTTAGAGAGTGGGATTTTTGTTCTGTCTTTTTTGGTGTGATCGTTTGTGTGTCGCTCTTTTGTTTTTTTTTTTTTTTTTTTTTTCCGTTTTTTTTACGTCAAGGTCGTATTTGATTGTACGATAAACAAATATACAATGTTTGGAAATTAGTTGACAAGGAAAACTTTGATTACCCACGCAGGTCTGATCATGAGCGGCGGAGATTTGGTTTCTGCTTACGTACCTGATTCCGGGATCCAGGAACTCCTGAAGGAGCACAAAAACTGCCCGGTCTGGAAGCTGCGCTACACCTCGAACGGCAGCACGCTGTACTCCGTGTGCGACGACGGCGTGCTCAGGAGATACAGGCGATATCCGGACAGACACGAGTACCTCGGCGAGGTGTACCGGCACAAGAGCGACATTCAGGACCTGGATATCTCGCCTTACGATGAATGTATCCTTTTTACAGAGTTGATTAATTATTCTGTGAAACACGAATCAGATTTGTTCTTAACAAAAACGAAACAGACATTGTCACTGCCTCGAAAGACCGTAGCGTCGGCGTGCTGCTGCTGGGCCCGCCCAATCACGGGTACACCGAGTACACCGAGCTCACCTGATGGAAGGGTGTGAGCGATCATTCCGTCCCCAATCATCTTGCTCAGCGTGGAGACAGCGGACAGAGTTATCGCGCGTCCGTGTGATATGTGTGCTCATATACATATGTATTACACGTACGCGGTAGTTATTAACAGCAGAGACGTTATATGCGTTCTCGCGAGGGAACGATTATTTATATTTTGTACAAAGTTTAACATATTGTTACTGTTATCATTTATTGAGAGATGTTTACGGAGTGCGAGGAGGTGAGGAGATCAAAAAGAAGAAAATATAAAGCTAAGAGAACAGAGCACGACGATGTATGCTTATATAGGCAGAGGAGTTGCTTCAAAGGTTACACGAAACATTAAAGCCTGTGTTATCGGTTGAAACGTAGGTACGTTATTGTTGAATAGACACTTGTCATTCGTTTTTTTTCTTCATTGGTTTTTAATTTTCTTCTGTTTTCCATTTTTTGAATTTATTTCGTCTTGTAAAATTCAAAATACGTTCATGATTGTAATTTGGATGATTTGACCGAGTATTTGGTGCTAAAATTTTTTTTAATTACGATTATTCTTTGAAAGATTATTCTTATATTCAGAACTACAGTCCTCTGTGATCTCGTTGAAAATCGTCGTTTACCAAAAACCAAGTTCGTAATATGTAATCACAGTGAGTTATGCAGTAATAAAAACAACGTTTAGAGTACACGTGTAAATTTGTTTATCCTATCCAATTGTTTTCTTACAAAAATGTCCTTTTACTAAAATTTTTGCTTATTAAAATGCCCTCATGTGATTGTATGCTTCAGTAATGTATTGTATGAAAATCATTTATGTCAGAATTTGAAAATTTTCCTATGGAAGCTCATTTATGCACCCCTCATCCGCAACAACTTCAGGAAACGCCAACGTTATCGGAACGAAAGGTAAGATTATACATTACATAGCGACTAGTACGAGCACTACGAGCTTATGTTTATTTTGCGATACGCACACGTGGATAAGTAAGTACACGCGCGTCGCGCGTTTTTCATATCGCTTTTTCCCACTCTGTTGTTCCTTCTTTTTTTTTTTTTTTATTCTACGCACGAATGTTCGTTCAGTACGAAACGCACGTATGGCACAGGCTCAATAATTAAGTGGACGGTGTTATCAGCGCTGACTTTCAGTTGGGCCACGGTATACTGACGCGGTAGAGCTTGGACTTTTAGTTCGCGAGTTAGATGTGCTTCAATTTCGGAAAAAAATCTTGTGTTGTGATTCGTATTTTTTTTTATTTTGTAAAATAAGTGGTGTGTGTTCTGTGGAAGCATCTTTGCAACAGAAGCACAGAAATAATAAACAGCATGAAAAATTCTACAAAAATTTACATTCCATTCATTACATGCATTTTACAAAATCATTTGTGTACAACGGCGGATAATAGTTTTCTTGGGCATTTGATTAAAAAAATAAGAGCAAAATATTGAATTTTCTCACAAGCTAAATTATTCCATTTCTTATGAAATCGCGTTTGCATACTTTCGCGTAAGTTTATTTTTTATTTACAGTAGATAATAAATATTTATGCCATTTCTATCAAAGCAAAACCAGAATTTCTAGAAATTTTTCAAACGTTGAAAGTAAATTAAAACCAAACCCTAATGATATTGATGTTTCATCAAAAATTTTTCGAAAAAATATGATAATTTTTCATCATATGTATTTAAATTACAAATTAACTTTATTCGTTTGCGAACCATATTCCACTTCAGCGCAAAGTTCACAGTAACACGTCTGGCCGGACGCAAAACTGTGGGTGGTGTTGAATAAAAACAAACACAAGTGTGCATATTCGAGCGACTAATTAAGAATTCCACGTACAGTCAGCTACTGCTAATTGATGAGAGATAAGAGCGTAAAAACCAGAAGCGCTCTATTTTTATTGTCGCCGGGGGTCGAGTTGTGCGATGTTAAAAATATTACTATAAAACAGCGAAAACATTATTAAATATTTGCTCACCCGGCATATGATGAATTTTTGTGGAAGAAGGGATTAAATATTATTTAATATCAAATAAAAAAAAAAAAAAGCATTACTCAGTAAAAAAGTAATACGTGTGCCGTTGATTTGTTTATTCGGATAAATTGTTGAAATGAAGAATACGCGTACAAGCAATAATATGTTGTGCGAATCAATAAGGAGAAAGTGATAACATTTTCTTGTGTCTTTTATTTATCGACAGTATGTACATACATCGAAAGGCGAGCGTGCGGGAGAAAAATTAACGCTGAATTTTCTTGTTGATGGTAATTTAGTTCTCTTGATGAATATTACATGAAAATTAGTATAATTTAATCAACATTTGCATATATTTGTTGAACTAAAAAATTAAAAATTGATTGCAATATGATTAATTATTATGTATTATAACGTATACACACGTGTAAAAAGGAATCCAACAATATAATACGGTATGCATGCATGAATTTTTTTTGTTTTTGTTTTTGGAAATGTTTTTTCAACAGTACAATTCATTAAGTTCATACAAGCACAACTTGTAGAGTCATGTATATATGTTTTAAAATGGATTTAGAGAACACTTATTATTATTTTTTTAAACATTTTATTTATATGTGAATCAGTATAAAAACGTGACATAAAATAATTTTTGATTTTTTAAAGTTGTGTGAACAAAATAACCTGTGTTTATAATATTTTAAGGTTGGAAATTTCGAAAGATAATAAATTTAAAGTGTACTATCAACACCTAAATAATTTTGTTACTGTAACCAGTATTAGTTTTTGTAGATTAGTATTCAGTATACATTTTAATTGAACCATACGAAACACAGGTCGGCAAAACGTTATTACTGTACATTGTTTACTGTAAATCATGGCTCATTAACAGATCTTTTCAATATTCCAGACATCAAATCATCCACGAGTTTCAGTCTTACTGCAAGTTTAATCAGATGAACGTATTATAAGATTTAAAAATCGTCAAAGTTTAACCAACGTATCAAAAAGTAATTAGAGTCGCAAAATTAAAAAGAAAAACCCCCAATCATAGTTTTGCTTGGAAGCATAGCTTTGGAACAATCAAAGCAGAAGTACAGTGATAATTAAAAGGCAAACATGAAAGCGACTGGATGTACTGGAACACTATTGTCCGTGCGAACGATCATCACCGCGGAAAACGAGCTCAAATCTTTTTCGAAGGTAAGAATCCTCTCCAACTAAATCAACGACAATGTTAATAAAAAACAAGTACTCATAAAAATCTCAAAAAATCCCCCAAAACTTGCACAACCCCACGCGAACCTCCGTCGATACGACCGACCGATTTCAGCCGACAAAATGATCCCGCGGCAAATGCCAGCGCCGCCCGATCATGCCCCTGAAGTGCCGAGCCTCGCTGCCGGAGCCGAGCTACCGCCTGAAATGCGTCGCCGTCGAGAGCGAGCGCGTCTACGGGGACCCGCTCTGCCTCGGCGGTGCGTCGTTATTCTGCTCGACCGGCCCTGTCGTTGCGACGAGGGCCCAGAGTCGACGGCGAAACTTGATCCGGCAGTACCGCGAGACGCCGGACTTGCTTGAACTGAACCGCCGCGGGTCGGACTCGAGAGCGCGACTCGAGTCCAGGAGACGGAGCTGCGGCGATGTTAAGGACGGGGGTGCGAGGCGCCAGGTCGCGAGGTCGAGGTCGCTCGACTGCGGGACGATAGCCGAGCTTGTCGTTGGGGCCGATGGTGGTGCTGCTGGTGATGGCGATGGGAGCGAGCGGAAGGTGAGTTTTAGGTTTGTGGCGTTGCCACTTGAATTTCTGTGATAAGTTTTTTACCATCGTGGTCGTTCATGCCTGGTTTCTTGAAAGAAATTTTTTTAACTTAGTGAACTTATTTGTAATAGCGGGATCGAGTGATGAGAGGCGTGGATGAGCGACGGAGATCGTGATGATCGGTCTTACCATATCGAGGTACTTCTACTGAGAGTACTGAAGCTTGATAATATTATGCTGTAGTAGCTCGTTTATTCATGAATATTTCAATATCATGCTCGATCACTATCGATTCATATTTTTATGAAATTCAAAATTTAGGGATGATAAGTAAGCTATATAATAATCACAAAAGATTACATGCATAAATGAGTGCTGGTCTTACCATGTCAAGCTCTTTTTACTGAATTAATATCAGGATAATATTAGCAGCTCGTTTATTAAACGAACATATCGGTAATACTATTCGAATAACTTATTGACAAAGACAGACTGACAAATCATTGTAACATATATCGTAGTCTTACTACATTCAGCCTTTTCTACTGACTCCTATTGTTGACATATGTGAGTATTTGTACGAAATCGATTTGTGTATGATATTTTTACATTGACGATCACAGTAGATTTTAGTTAAATACTTGTCTTACCACATCCAACTTATTCT
>JAPYYV010005659.1:0-30267 GCA_030522625.1 Copidosoma aretas | reverse complement strand
TATATATATATATACGTATATATATATATATATATATATATATATATATATTAGTGAGGATCCGCCCCCCTGCGTGCTACGCGCGCCAACCCGCAACAGCAGATCACTGACAATCTTTTAGGAATGTTAAATGTAATTTAACGTATTTTAATAGTTTCAACTTTAAAAACACCGTTTTACTTTTGAAGAAGTTACTGGTGGTTGGTGGAAAAAGTTACTCTTTCTATTGGTGGTGACACAATTACACTTTTATTGTCTTAATAGAATAAAATTATTAATAAATATTAAAATAGTCCATCAAATTATCATTATAGAAACACACCGAAAATTTATATAAGTTAGAAAACATTTGTATAATATTCACATTTTAAATTTATTACTATTCAGGAACAAATTGTAATGGAACAATATAATATGAACAGAATGAAAGTTTAATAATTTATGACTTGTATAATTCACCTCAGGATATGCTGAAGAACCTACGGGTTTTGATAAAAAATTTTCTGTAGGATTTCATATAGACTTGGCTAAACTAATTAATTTATTACATAACCTTTCCTTGCATTTTATTTTACAAATTACTATTTAGAATTGTTTTTGAAAGGTGTTTAAATTGTTTTTTATAAAACAATACTACTCATTTCATAATGTTTTTTTAAATCAACTCATTTTGAGTCCCTTTTCTAACAACTATCAATTTTAGTTATTTAGAATAAAGCTGTATATACTTCAAAATTGCAAGGCCAAGTTTGTCACACAACTCCTAATAGTTTAAAAAGTACAAGTAATAAGCCTTCCAACAGTCAATTATATATTTATGACGATGTCCATGCTATTAAGAAAAGATTAGAATTGAATCCGAATTTGGTTAAAAAACACGTAGAAATTTTAACAATTCTAAATAAAAATCCAATTTCAAAAAGTTATACATATTTATATAACATTACAAAATCTCAAACCTTACCAGAATGTGAAATGTATTTTTTACGTAAAAACAGCGAAAATAATAGCAGATGTATTATAGTGTGGTGCTGTAATACTTTCTAAAAACGAAATATTCTATGATTTTGATTTAGGTGTTTATCCCAAAAATCTTCCTGAAAATGTACCAACTTATACTCATTTAAACAAAATATCTAAATATGTAGGTCTAATGGTTTTTCCTATACTATTTCCTTTAGATGGTTTTGGTTAAAGTACAAATTATTTGAAAAATGTTAATAAAAAGAATAAAACAATTTCAATGTTACATTACCATATATACAGGCTGTTTTACAGACCAAAAAATGTAGGATTTGATCTTTTATTAAAATTAGGAAGATTAACACGACAATTTTTTTTACATACTAATATTATGATGAAAGTAATCGGATGAAATTTTTCAGTTATATTAAAAAAAATTTACGAATCGAATGTTATCAAGGTTTATTAGATCATATAACCAATAGAGCATCAAATATCACACAAAATTTTGAAAAAAAATATAAAACTGGGAACCTTGTTATTTTACCTCTAACGTATATAGGCAGACTACGATACATGCAACAGCATTATCAGAATGCAATGGCAATTATGAGAAAATGTGGTAGACCAGATTCAATTATAACTGTTACATGCAATCCCAAATGGAAAGAAATCAAAAATGTATTGAAAAACTTTCCTAAAAACACTTTACCAAAGGACATACCAAATATAATAGTAAGATTGTTTCATACAAAGATACAATTTATTTTGGATGATATTACAAAAAATGTTTTATTCAATAAAATCATATCATATATTTACACTATTGAATTTTAAAAAAGAGGTTAACCACACGCTTATATATGCAGGACCAATATATTGGTCACGCTGCATCCTGATGACAAAATTATAACACCTGATGATATTGATAACATTATATCTGCAGAGATTACCTCAAATTATGAAAAGCTGAAAAAATTAGTTATGAAACACATGTTGCATGGTCCGCATAATATTTATAGTCCATGTTTCAAGAGGAATAAGAAAATTTGTAAAAAGCATTTTACAAAAAACTTTAGTGATAGTACATTCATAAAAAGAATAGTTATCCAGAATATAGAAGAAGAAATAATATTATGGATCAAAATATATATAGAATAAAGAATAGTAATTAACAAACTTTAGTTGATAATTCAATGGTTGTACCGTACAATAAATTTTCAGTGATTAAATATGATTGTCATATAAATGTTCAGTACTGTGCAACAATACAAAGGATAAAATACATATATAATTATATTTATAAAGGAAACGATAGAGCATTTTGCAAAATACAAAAAGAGTCAAATGCTAAAAATGAAGTTTACGATAAAATTAAACAGTATATTGATGAACGCTATTTAGGTCCAGTGGAAGCAGCATGGCGCTTACAAGAATATCCTATTTGCGGTAGGAGCCATAGCGTGGTTAATTTGCCCATTTATTTTGAAAATAAACAAAAAATAGTATTTAAAGAAAAAAAAGTTTCTGAATCTGTAGATAATTATAAAACACAACTCACAGAATGGTTTGAATGAAATAAAATAGATGATTTTGCTAAAAATTTAAAGTACGTAAATATTCCTAAATATTGTATTTTCAATAAAGCAAAGAAGCAATGGGAACAACGACGACGTTCTAGGAAACATAATTCAATCGGTAGAATAAATGTTATTTCTCCGAAAGACCAAGAAAGATTTTTTCTAAAATTAGAATTAAATAAAAAAAAGGTTGTACTTCACTTAAAGATTTAAAAACATACGAAGTAAAATTAAACAGCAGTTTTAAAGAAACAGCAATAAGTATGGGTCTTATTCAACATGAATTGCAAAATTTAAATGTTTTTGAAGAAGCGAGTGTTATTATGCTACCGAACCAATTGAGAAAAATTTTTTCATTGTTTTTTGATTGCAGAAAATATTTAAGGTGATGATATATGGAGAAAAAATGATGTAAAATTTACTGAACATTTTGTTGAAAATAAGAAAAATCAAGCTCTTTTACATATATATAGTATTTTTGAATCAGAAAATAAGTCTTGTAACAACTTCAATCTACCTATTCCAGAAAATTTTATTTTAGATGAGGAAAACAATTGTGAAGAAATTGAATACGGTAAAAAAATTTTAATTATTTTTACCCTTCATTGGACGAAGCACAAAACTATATTTTTAGATGTATATGTAATTAAAGGAATAATATAGGTTTTTTTGATGGTCTTGGAGGATGTGGAAAAATATTTTTGTACAAATCTATAGTTTATTAATTTTTTTTCAAAAATAAAAAAAACTGTTTCTATGGTGCTTACAGGTATTGCTCCAATTCTGCTTCCAAAAGGTATGACATGCCATAGAATTTTCAAATTATCGTTGGAATGAAATAATATTGAGAGTTTATTTTTATTATTTGAATTAGATATAAAAAAATTAAGAGGAGTTGATATAATTATATGGGACGAAGCGTCAATGATTCCGAAGAAAGCATTAGAAATTGTTGACAATACTTTAAGAGATTTATGTAACAATAACAAACCTTTTGGAAAAAACTAATAGTTTTTGGAGGTGATTTTCGTCAAATTTTACCTGTTATCAATTAAATAAATAGAAGCATAATGATAAAAAAAAAAAAAATTATCATATTTATAGAGATTATTTTAAATTTTTCATTTAAATAAAAATATTTGATCAATTGATGATAATTTTTCCAACATCTTGTTAAATATTGGGAACGGTACAATTGAAAAATTCAATATTCTCGAACTTAAATAATAATTTAGAACGTGCAGCTTACAATTTTGTCATTGTTTATGTCAAAGTGTCATTTGACAAAAGTGTTGATTGGAATGGAGCCGGTGGAAGATGTTACCAAACACATTGTGTTGTATCCCGTAGTTCCCATGACTGTGTCAGATTGTCCAGGTGTAAAATTGGAGTAACCGTTGGTGTAGGATCACTTAAAAAAGAGCATACCAATCGAATGAAATTATGTTTTCTTTTTCTCGGTCAGTCTAATGATTTAAGAAACAAGGTGATGTAAAGAGTAGGTTATAATTTTTCGATTTTTCATTGATTAATTTGGAGAAGAGCTGATTTGTAATAACATCTTTTAAGTTGATGATGACGAGATCGGAAGTAGTGTTGTACTCAAATATAAAAGTGTTAAACAACTAAAAGGATGTTTGTATGAAATCGACGAATATTTAAAGCGTTACGTTTACGTTCAACCAACTTGTCGGATACATCAGGGATAACAGTGCAACAATATATGAGGTTTGAATACAGGTATACACTTGTAGGATTGAACGATCAAATACGATCCAATACGATCAAATACGATTAAAATTCAAATAAATACGATCAAAGTGCGATAAAAATACGATCAAGAGCGATACATTATTCATTACAGAAGTTTAAAGCAGGCCTTTAAGTGTAGATTGTGCCTAAAACTGGAGCATTAAATGCTTGCATTTGATGAAAGTAAAGGGCTACAGTCATATATCAACTTGAAAAGTGAGAAGATAAAAAATGCAAAGAATGAGCTAAAAAAACTTCTTTTTAAACTCTTCAATAATGCGCTGTATGGCACGACTATGGAAAATGAGCGGAAACTTGTTAATGTTAAGCTTGTAAATAAAGTGGGACAGACAGTATGGCTGTGAAGCATACATTACTAAACCAAACTTCCATAGTTGTTCTATCTCCGATGAAAATATAATGACTGAACAGCTGTCACAAACAAAGATCACTATACTCAAGCATATATACATAGGGCTATGCGTTCTGGACCTGTCAAAGTCATAAGTGTACCATTGTTACAATAAGTACATGAGAAAACGTGTAGGAGATATAGCAAAGCTTTTACACACAGACACTCAGACTCTTATTTACAAGTTCCAAGGCGTAGATGTGCATAAGATGATAAAGATAGATAGCCATGAGTTTGACACGTCGGACTAACACGTAGACAATCAGTTTGGCATAGAGTTGAAAAATAAGAAGGTAGTTGATATAGTAAAGGATGACTCCAATGGTCGCATCATGTTGGAGTTTGTGGGACTCCGCAGCAAAATATATTCTGTCAGAATAAAAGATGAGAAGCCTATAAAGAAGGCAGAAGGTACAAAAATATCTACTGTTAAAGGATCTATCAGCTTTGATGACTACAATAATTGTCTTCATAAATATATAACAGTTATGCGAGACCATCACAATATATTCTCACAACTGCACATACTCTATACCGAACGGACGCTAAAGATCACTCTCAGCTCTTACGACAATAAACGCTGTCTGATGCCTGGTGAAACGAATATTTTGCCTTCGGGCGCACTACTTATTAAGGAGAAAGCAGTCAAAGAGAGTACAAGAAGACGACAACGAGTCTGCACCTAAGAGATCTTATTCTAATGGATAGAGTAAATATGATCATTCTTATATATTAATACGTACAAAACATACCTGAATATTTCATATAAGTGTTCATTCATTTGTTTAAGATGGATCTAAGGACCATGAAAATTAAAATGAAGCAATGTCATAGTCAACAGCAAATCCTATTACAGGCTTTACTTTAAGGCCATAAAAACTTTAAGATATGATTAGTTTAAGCCCACAAAATGGTTAAGGTGGTAAATCACTTGATTCGATTTGAAATTGACTGTTGTTGCATACAAGCAAATACGATCAAATACGATCAAAATACGATCAAATACGATTAAATACAACCAAAATACGATTAAAATACGATCAAAACACGATAAAAACACTATCAAATACGATCAAATACGTTTAAAATACGATCAAATACAATCAAATACGATTAAAATACGATCAAAATACAATCAAACACGATCAAATACGATCATTTGCAGAGCCTTGTATCAGCTTTTATAGCTTTACCTTTACGACCACTACCAACATCACCACCGACACCACTCATAAGAGTGTACAATACGTATGAATAAGTATACGAACACATATCATCGCTATTGACCTTACACCAGATCTGCAAATAAATAATCCACATGCTTTGCAGTACTTTATGGTATTAGGTAAGTATATATTTATATTCTTTCTCGGCAACTTTGTGCATGATAGTGATGATGATGATGATGATGATGATGTCGTTGTTGCATGACATGTAGGGAAAAAATCAATCTAAATCGACTATACAATACTGGCCATGCGATATTTTAGTACACTCTTCCTCAAATATATTACGGGCACACGAAAATCGTCTGACTCACTCTAGGTATGTTTGACTTCTGCTTATAGATTATAATTTGGGTTTGATAAGAAATTGCAAAACTGGTTCAGCAGGAAAATGGAGGGACTTTTTAAAAAAAATTTAGAAGATAACTCAGTACCAAACCATTTGGAAAGAAATATAATTTTCAGTTAAAAATAAGTAAAAAGTACATTACTTGAACGTTCTAAACTTTTATATGGTAGTAAATATACAACTAATTAATTTTTTAGCTCCAAATTTCCCGTACAAGTTTTTTTGACTGAATGATGAATAAAGATCATTTCACAGAAATTCAGAGATTCATTAACGGATAGCACAGAAGGTAGATTTCACGCGATACACAAGCCCATTCGTTAATGTCCGAGATACTCGAAAGAGAGAAGTGTCTCATTTGTTAGTAAAAGAAACTTGAAGAACCCGGTCGTACCTGCTCCCGTGGAAGAGAACAGTCGCTGATGGCCTGACTGGGAGGCAAAGGTACCTCCGTCATAGTTGGACTAAGTGACGACCTGGAGAACCCGGTTGCATCTGCTCTCGTGGCCGACATTACATACCCGGACATCCAGGACAAGGCTAAAACAAATTTTCTCGTGCCGTCACTGCTCCTTTGTATCCAAAAGATATAACAAAAGTAACTTTAATTAAATGATACAAAAGTAAAAGTATATTGTTGAATTACCCTTGTCTAACTAACATGACTATGTCACATGCCAAGTAGTACGCATGCTGATGGCCAGACGACTAGTTTAAAAGGTTGGATAACAGAAAAATTGTGTGCCACTTAGTGCAAATACTGTCGGCCATACAATGAGCTGAGCGCGCTAGCTATACAACTCCGAGTCACAGTGGTTTACTAAATTTTTTATTTTTTATTTTTTTTTTTTATGTAAAGCCCCAGGCTATTCAGCAAAAGCTCAGGCCTGAATATTAAATAATATTTAAATGTCTTTCTCGACGTAACCTATATTATTTTGAAGACTCCGGACTCACTACACTATAGGAGACAATAGCTTAACACAAATGAAACTATTTCTTTCTCTTATTCTAATTCAGCTAAACACCATTTAGCAAACTGCACGTACATTTAATTTTTATATTTTTTTTTTTTATACCAAGTGGACGACCGAGACGACCACAATTTAAGTGACCAAGAAATAAAGTGAATTCCATCATTACCGTTTAAGGACAAAAAAAACTATGTAATATAAAAAGAAGCTTAAAAGATATACAGAAAATAAAAATAAGAAAGGATTCTCAAAAGAAGAGTACCGAAAGTGAGGAGAATCACCGATTCCATCGAACAGGGGACCAGACTTACCTCGTCCTCCATGAAGAAATGAGTGGCTGTACCAATAGAAACTACATAAAACTGTGGAGAAAGAAACAACAAAAACTCTCATTCACGGGCAGAGGATATCAGCAGCTTACTCTCCGAACACAAAACCATTAATGATACAATACTGCCAAGAACATTGTCAACACCAGTTGACAACCAAATGACAGTAGCCACCAACCCGCTCGCTGAGAAACTGTCAACAACGGTATATCCCGAAGCCTATGATCCTGAGAATTCGGAAAGAAAAATTAGCCAAATATCTCTGGTTCATGAAATAGAAGATCTGTTAGGTCAACAAAACAGCTACAAGATTTCCTGCAGCAAATTGACTGCAACTCTACACAACCACTACATACGCCCAAACCTAAACGTCCAGTGACGCCTGGAAAATAGTATGTAAGAGAGAGAGAGAGAAAAAAAAACACGAAAGGAACCAATGAAACAGAAAGCCATACAAGCGCTTTTCACCTTATCGCCCAAGAAGGCATCCCAAGACGAGAAAATTATAAAAAGCAAAATTAAAAACAAGAAGAACCTACTTGAAAAAAAATAAGAATTTTGAAAAACATAGACTATTTAATCATTCATAAAACGTGAATGATTCACAAAAATAAGATCCTATGTCTTTTACTTACTAGACTAACTTACCTCTTTATTGATTTTTATTTTTTTTACATTTGAAAAAGCAAAACTACTAGATCAGGCTCTAAAGCGACATGATTCTAGTGCATCCAATTACGCAGTGACGTATTCAGTTGGCCGACTTTCTCGTGCATTAAACTGCACGGACAACGCCGGCTCTATGCAACACCTCCCTTAAGTGTTTGTACCAAATAAGAACTGATTTTACCTACTAAACGATAAGACCTGAGAATAGGGACCAATCACATTTTTTATTATTACTTTTTTTTCTTTTTCAGACTAGTCCACTATTATTATTTTATACAACACTATCAATCTGAATTGCAATTTTATTTCTTTCTTCTTTGTCCTTCCTTTTGATATGAAATCGTCGAGCAAGAAAATACAGGAGACGCTTACTAAAGGCATTTTTGCTAAAAAAAAAAGCAGTTAATTGGGAAACAATCACCTAAGAAGTAGCAGCAGCTACAGAATCAAAACTACCAGCAGCAAACAATAAAGTTCCGAAGGAACTTTCAGCCGAAGATAAAGAGTAGCACATAATTTACAAGCCACGAAACCGTAAACAAGTACCAACGGCTATCACAATACCACCTATGATAGAATTCGATTAAATATACCTCCAGAAAAGAAGTACAAAGAATAGATACAAATATAAATATAATAGTGAAGCTCCGCCTCCCTGCGCGCTCCACGCGCCAACCGCCGAAATTTATATTCTATTTATAAATAAATATCTTATTCTTTCTTTTTCATTCTGTTTTTTGTATCATTTCTACTATACCTTATAAAAAATGTATTATTAAATATTTTTTTAAATATTATCATGCTTACACTTCACATATTTTTTTTACAATATTAATATTATCATACAAATTATGTTTACCATGCGTACTTAAAATAAATTTGGAAGAAAACATTAAATTTTTTTTTTAATTGAAAAAAATATTTCAAATATGAATATTTAATTATTAATTTGAAATGTTTTCAAGTACTAAAAAAAAAAAAAACATTGCTATTGTAATAATAAATATTTTTTTTCCGACATATAATTAACGTTTTTCTTCAAAACTGATATTGAATAAGGTAAAATGATTTTTATTATTTAATTATTTTAGAAAATATAATGTTATTCGTAAGAAATCACTCAATGATTGTTCTGAAGTTTTTTTATTGATGTAATAATATACCCAAAATTATTAAATTTTTGAAGAAGAAACTACTGTGATGTTGCTTTATTGTTAGTGATTATTTTTTGGATGATTTTTACTTACCGAACATATTTCTGGTGACATTATTTTGAATAAATACAAAAAACATTTCACAGAAGATTTTGTATTAGATGTAAAAAACTAGCTCTTTCATGCAAATATAGAATTATCAATTTCGTATGAAAGTCTTGCAAATCCTTTAATTAACCTGCACCTAAGGAAATTTTTTTTATTGCAAAATTTGGATAACTTTAATGAAATTACTTTTTTTTAAACAATCTTCGAATATTTATAAGTTTAGTTGAATGATGATCATAAATACATTTTTAAATTATATTTATAAAAGATCTAAATTTTTTTTATATAATGTGGGAAGATGGTATAGTAAAACTATTTTCAAGCTTTTCAGGATTATCACTAATTTTTTAAACGATATGCATGTATGTGTACTACACCATAAAAATGCATACGTCAATATAACAGCACAAGTATAATTTGGCTACTAGCCTAAATTCATACTTAGCGGATTGATCTTGAAGGTAAAGAAAAAGGAAGAAATTCCAAGGAAAAAGTAAGGGAAACAAACTCGTTTCGTTCTCGAACACTAGCTGAACTCATTAGTACATTTTTTTATAGATTTTCCAGGCTTTTTAGGTGAAATTTTTCGATACAAGTCAATTTTTAATTACTAAATATTTTGTATTTAAATATTTTATTGATTTTTGAAATAAAGCATAATTTTATGGTTTTACAAAAAGATTTATCGGTGATGACTTCCATTGCTGTGATTTTTTTATCATAATATAAAAGTTGATTAATGACACAAATGTATATAATATCGTATACTTTTTATTACATTTATAGAATTTTTTAGAATTATATAAGTAATTATAACTAAAAAAAGTTTAGCTCACCTGTCTATATGCCTTATGGGAGTTTTGGAATATACAGATAAAAATTATATGAGATATATGTTTAAATTTATGTAAACAACTGGATAGTAAAGTAGTAACTAAAGTACAGATTTAAAATAGAGGGTATAAAAACACTCTAACTTATCAAGAGAATTAAGAAATGTAGAAAATATAATCATGATAATTTTACAAAGAAAAGAACCAAATTTTCGGTGAGTACTTAAAGGGTGGCTGATCAGGGTTAGACTAGGTTAAGTTGTGGCTGCGGTGTGATAATCAAGAAATTAAATCTAAATTGTGTTATAGCTGACAGAGAATTATGAAAGGGTGGGAGCTACAAATGAGGTATTCTACGTTATATTTTTATTCTTTTTTCTATATTTCTTTTTTCTGTTGCGAGGGGGGGGGGGGAGGAGTCAGAATTACTGTAGTAAGATCCTTTGTTTTTTTTTCTTTGATCGCTTCTAACTATTGTTTTTTTGATATGTTTAAAACATTAACGTACCATTGCATTTGAAATTATTACTAAACTTACTGGAGGTAGTCGGTGTTTTTTTCAGATTTCATTAAATATAAGAAATACATAGGACCATAAAGCACAATGTTTTATTCAAAAGTTTGAGCCTACTTATTTATGTACAATTAAGTTGAAAAAAAAATTCTTTTGTCACCTATAGTCCGGTTGCAAATGACAAAAAACCACGAAAATCTTCTATTTCGTTCTGTTTGAACAACTATTGTTGGAATACAATTATGATACTTGGAATTTATCGAAATACAGTTTACGTTATCTAAAATTAGAAGTCATAAACTTTACTTGATCCGCTGGATAGTTCACAAAAAATGAAATTTGCAACTAAAAAAACTTTAAAGTTTCAATTTGTTCTAAAATTTCTTAAAGGATCGTACATTACCGTATTTTATTTTACATACTAACATTATCGTATTTTTCATGATTTAATTATAAAATTTATGATTTTATTGTATTAAATTAACATTTTGCAATAAAAACGATTTAAAGCTTACTTTAATATAATTTATCTCTTTAATCTACTACGATTAGACAATTGTCTTAATTTTATTGGATTGCCCAAATTTTTCTACGGATTTTATTGAAAAAAAAGTTTTTGTACGACCAATTGTTGCAGAGATACTTTTAAAAAAAAAAAAATGGCTGTTAATTTTATTTATCAAAATTCAGATCTTAAACAGAAGTACATTATGTTTAAAGCACTCCATTTTTGAAGGAGTAATTTTGCAACTGCTAATAGCTTGTGTATTCTTTCTACGGCGAATTATACACAAAGTTTTCCCGTACTGTTTTAAAAGTTTATTCTGATTTCTAGAAAATTTTTTATTTTCTCCACAACTTTTTCCAATTAAATTTTTCTGTTAGTTTAAAAAAATTAGTACTAGTTGCAGCTATAAATATAAAAATTTATATTTACATAGAAATTTTTCTTTCATCTTAGTAATTTAGTAATTTTTAAATAAATAAATAATTCTTTACTTAACACGTTCACTTTTTAAAAATTTTTGTTTCAAACATTTTTTACAATTACAATATTTTCTTATATCTTGTTCATAAATACGATTTTCAATTGGTTATTCACGTTCTAAACATTGCGTATTAAATATTAAAATATCTTTTGAAACTACACTCAATTAACAATTATCCTAATTCCAACTACAATTACACCACCTTAGATACATCGCTGTGGGTTATTTATTTGACTCCAGTGAACAGTAATAATAACTAGAAAATGTTTGTTTATTTGGTATCACTGCTGTAAAAACGTATATGTGTTAGCACCATCATATTTATTTATATCTTTTTTCAAACAAACATTAACTGTTATAATTTCTATTACGTATAATTGTTAAATTTGTTTTCTGTAGGAATAAATGAAGAATGTTTTATATGATAAAATATGAACTGTATGTTATCGATATGATAAAATGATTACAATTACTTAATAAAATTCAATTCGTTCGTAAATACTTGGATTACAATTTTAAAATATTTAAGACGTGTGCATTGCGTTTGAACAAAAAAAAAGATAATTTTCTGCAACCACCTTTCTAATACTACTACTCGATCAATGTTCTACGGTAAATTTGTAATTTTTTGATTTTTACATATATTTTTTCAGTTACCATCTGAAAGCTTAGAATTTTTACTATAATACAGTAAGCGCTTTAATGTGTAACTCATTAATTACGGTTACAAATAAAAGATGTTTTCAGAGTTGCTGTATAATAGGTTGTTTATAATTTGCAAACTTTTATAGCAAATATCTTCTAGTTTTTTAGGTTTAGGGAGGTAAATAAGGACGCCAATGCAATCAGCGGGTTTTTACTTATTAAATAACTACCTATGACATCTAAACTCTTTCCACTAAAGGTTCCTTAAAATATCTTTTCACATAGAGTAGAAATAAATTTATAATTTTTATAAATAAGTGCTGGGATCATTGCCAAACACATGACTGCGGAATCAGCCGCATCGACTTATCTATGTGCTGAATCAGCCGCATCTGTATATATTATTTGCCGAAGATGTATAACTTAATACATTGGATCCCAAATTTATGAACCATTTTTTTATCCACGAATTTCATTTTTTTTTATACTCACTACAAATATACAACTTTGTAATTACTAGTGAACTAATTATAACTAAATTAGCAAAACCAATAAATAGTTTTTACTTCAATTGTTTATTTTCCTTTCGTTTATTATGTTGAATTACATTTATTATTTTTTGCTAGAAAGTTTGATATTGCTATTTTTGCTTTTCTTCGAAATTATTCTAAATTAGAGGATAAATTATTTACAAATAAATATTCTATTTTTCCCAGTTAATTTGATTAAGATGTATTTGAGTTAGTTTTAATTTATTCAAATAAAATATTGATGTGAAGTTAACCTTTCGCCTATCTATTATCTTTTCTATTGGCGGGATTACTATTTGTCACATTTTTTATATTCCCCTATAGTATAACAAAGTCGGTTATTTTTAGGTGTACTAGTAGAACATTGTATAAAAAAACATTTTTTTTTTGGTAAATATGGAGCTTACTTGCCCTTAAATCTAATTAGTTCTCTCTCTTGTAAAAAGAATTTGATATCCAGCAAACCTTGTCTGTTTACATCATGATCAAAAGTATATTACACCTATATATTAAATATGATACACGGAAAATAGTGCTAGTCATATTTTGTATGAAAATAACATTGTTCGTGACTCTCCTTAGCCAATTACATTTTAGTTAAAGTTTGCTGGATTACAACGTAATCTTGGTTTGCAAGTCCCTGGTTCTCCTTCCACCATTTACATGAGTCAGTTGATCGGTCTCATTCTGGTGATAAGGTATGATTATACTATGTACGTTATCCGTAAAAGTAATGGACTACTCTGCTTTCATTCTGAAATTACAATTTAATTATTCATTATTAAACAGTTTGAGCGAGCAATTAGGTTTGGTTGTTTGGTCTTAGGTGCTTTGGTTTTATTTTATGTGGATTCCATATTCAGCCACATTTTACGCGTCTTTTACAATGTGTTTCATCAGCGTTATAGCTGACGTTAACGTTTTTTATTTCGTGCCTCAGAAGAGCCAGCCTAGTTATTTTTGACGTGGTAGTAGAACATTGTATTAAGACAAATTTTTTTTTTTTTTACAAATATAGACCCTAGTTGTCATAAAATCTGATGATTTTTCTACGCGGTCATAAGTATGTGCTATCTAGCCCAGCTTGTCTATTTACATCATAATTCGAAGTATAATCCTCCTTTACAGTAAGTATAATACACAGAATTATATTCCTAAGAATATTTTGTTTAAAAATGACATGGTATCTGATTGGGAGATCTTAGATTATCACTGTTCAGATATAGTTTGCTAGATTTTAGCACGGTTATGGTTTGAAAATGCCTCTTTTTTTTGCACCATTTGCATGAATCGGTTGCTCTGCCCCATTCCTGTAATAGCTTTTTATTATCGCATGTACTTTATTCTTAAATCGTATAAAATGCTTTGTTTATACCATTAATTAGTCAATTAATGGTCTATCAATAAACATTAAAAGCGTGGGAGTCTATTTGATTATTTGGATGTAGGTACTTAAGTTGTATTAAATTTTTTTTTGTATTGAGCTAGAGCGTACGGGTCTGATGTTATTTGTTTTATCACTCTTATCGCTAACAGTCAAGTCTATTCATTACATAAGTGGTGCGGGAAAAATGAAAAGTGCCAAGAGGCTGTAAAGAAGCGACTTCGCCTGCAATCGGTTGATTTCAGCATTGTTGGGCGATGTTAGAGGGCTTTCATGAGGTTGTTCGTCTGTAATCGGAATTATTCGTCTGTTTTCGGCCGAGTTAGGCAATATAGTGTCTTTTGGGTGACTTGGGCCATATTTGGCTATGAAAATAGGCATCAGGTAAAAATTTATAATTTTTCAAGGGGGAGGTTGACACATTCTGAAAATTTTTTAAGTTTCTGAGGAGTGTCGGTAAGTCCTGACAAATTTCTACGTTTTTGAGGGGGGTCGGCAAATCCTAAAAAGTTTCTAAGTGTTTGAGGGGGCGTAAGGGGGTTAGGAGAGGGTGAGCACGGAAAGAGGTACACAGGACTTTAAGTAGTGCTACAATCAGTTGGTGCGGTAAAATGATATTCCGGCATAATATTTAATAACAAGCAGCATACATAATTTCCATGCTATGGCAAGCATCGTCTGCACAGCACAGATTACAGTCACTGTGTGCAGTAGTGCTAGTACTGAAAATTCAAAGCCGTGGTGTGGTTTTTTCCCATACCATGGGCAGGTAAGCAGCTGAAATCCTAACACTAGCATTGGGTAAACTTGACAGGTGTTACTTTATCACTTACTGGTGCACTAAAGAATCATGCTCTGCTCGGCACGTTAAAAACTGATGTGTACCTCTTTCCGTGAGGGGGCGCGGGCGTGAGAAGGGGCGAAGGGATGCCACCGAAAAATTGAAAAAATGATTTCTACGTAAAATCACGGAGAAAATGATTGAATTTTTGAGAGGGGGGAGGGGGTCGAGGGGGGTCACAAACAATTGACTATCATACAAAACACGTAAAAGTATAATAATTTCATCGATGATTCAAGGACGGTGAGAGGGAACGGGTGAGAAAAAGATTTTATATTTATTTATATATATATACATAGTAAGATATATATATATATATATATGGCATACGTCAACTAGTTTTATTTACGTTCTTTTCTGGATTCGATAAACACATATTATAAAAGAGAAACTCTATTCAATGTTCGAGCAGTAAAAGACAAGGGCATAACATATCGGCCAAGATACATTGCCAGCAATGAAACGGATGAAGTAATTAAAATGAATGGAGATTAAAAAAAATTGTACATATACAGTCAATAAGACGCCAAAAAACGCCTGACTACTCTTCTTGACTATTCTTGACTACTCTTTCATCCATTCATTCTTGAAGATGATAAAATAATATTCTCTCTTTTACCCCTTATGTACAGAGGAAAATAAATAGCAGCTTCGTACGTGCCGTATACAAATATAAAAGTTAGAAGAGACACGCCAGAAATGATAAGCGAGAGCAGAAATCCGAGACCAACGATTTTTGAAATATTCAAAATAAAAAAATGTTTACAATCTTATCGTCATAACAGAAATTCAATGAACAAATGTAAAAGAATGATAATTTTTTTGAGGTGATAGAGACGATAACTATAAACTAAGGTTGTTTTTAGCTAAACCTGACTGCATGAATATCAGTCTTAATTATTTGGGCAGTTAATATGTTGTAAGTATCCTCAACATTTATCAAATACCGGTGTTCAAATTATCTTGTAAAAATTTTATTTGACATATTAGACCAGCAATTTGAAATTTTATGGATTCAATCACAAATCAACGACAATTGACCTGAGAAGCCCCTGCTGAATAATTTTTATACGATTCGATGCTGTTTTAAGATAATTTTTTTTGCTGCCATTTGGATTCTGCCATCTCTTATTGTATACTTGACTGACACTCTTCCTTATTCCTAATCAAATAAAATTGGCATCACAACATTAATAACAGAATGTCAGAACTAAATATGCGCTCTGAATCTTACAAAATGTTTATGAAATTATTACTCTGAATAGTGTAGTTCAGTGTTTAAAACGAAATAATTGATTTTTCTCTTAACGTACAGCTTAACCTATTTTAGCGTGTAATATACCTTTCTCATCGACTATTTTCTTACATACATATTTGCGTTGATGGTTTGGACTGAATCGATGTGAATTAATCCACACTTTTACTTTAGAATGGCTCACATTAGCTCTTAGTCTTGTTATGCATATAGTAATCTTTCTGTGTACATAACTAAATTTAGTGTTATTGTCAATCTACTTTTTGGTTTCATCGACCTTAAATCTTTTAATTTAATGTTTTATATTTATCTATTTATATGATGGATGCGTTTAAGTAGTTTGTCAAAGTTTAATGTAATAATAATATATTCATTCTGTTGATGCATTTTTAAAGATTTGTTCAATTGAATATCAATATTGCTCCTTAATTTTTAAGGATAGTACATGTAGTTTTGGACGAAACGACTTCGATATGTATAGGAGTGCTTGAGACACTTGTAAAAGGTTATCTTATAAAAGGTTATGATGGCCCCATCTAAAATCAATTGAGAAGTAGAGAAAGCTTTACAAAAGTAAAATCGAAAGAAAATCCAGAATGATTGCGGCGTTTTGTAAGTAATTCTTAAGCATTAAATAAAAGTTTCGAAATTTCATCGTGTTATAAACGCATATTTATGATTAACTTAAATATATTTAAAAATGACGCAAAAAAGTCGCTGAATTATTTCTACTATACTAATTATTCTATAAATATTCTATGCATATAAATATGTATCAATTTTTAGCTCAAATACCGATCAGGGTTATTCATTACTATTGGATTAATAGTAATCATTTGCTATGTCTGTATACTAATTCCATGGATTGACTATGTTTGTTCGATTTTGGAACAAATATTTATGGGCTGATTTTGGTTTTCTACGTTTGTACATATGTATTTAAGAATAAATTCTTGCATTGAACATTCAGACATAAGAATAAAATATTTGGATACAAGGGTTGGCACGCAATAAATTCTTGTATTGACCATTCAGACATAAGAATAAAAATATTCTGATACAAGGATTGGCACGCATGCAGGGGGCAAAAGCCCCATTAGTACATACTAATATGTATAATGTATATATACTAGAGCATAAGAATGTTGAAAACCAATTGGACTATCATCGTTTAATGTCTAAAGATGGTGTTTATGGAACTGATGTTGAAATTAAAAGTTTAGTGGATATTTTCAACATACATGTGACAGTAAAAACTGCTAGTTAAAATAAACTTTCTTATTTCGTTAACCCAGAAAGTAATTTCAAACTGAATTTGTTATTTAGTTGCTCATTTGACTCGGGCCATTATGATGCAATGGACTTGAGGAAAGATTGTGTTAAAAAATTGATTTAAAAAATGTACAATAAATCTTTATAGTCGCATGAAAAAAAACGTAAATACGTGTAATTATGAAGTATCACAATATTAATTGAAAACAGAATATTATCGGAATGCAAAAACTAAAGATTTAGATATATATGGCAAAGACGTCAATTTCTTAGGAAAAATGGATTGTAAATGTACTTTCATTTGGCCATTTTTTTGGAAAAATGGAAGATTAAAGAATGGTGGCCAAAATAAAAAGCTATGTCTATCTCCATTGACAAAATATTATGAAAATTTAAAGGACTCATTACAGAATGATAGAAACTTTAGATATTTAATACGACACTACAACAATTTGTTTTGTTTTGGTACATTTAATGCAAATGTAATACACGAAAAGAAGAAAAGTATCCACACTTTGAAAATTCAAGGTCAAGTATATCACATTGCCTCTTACACTTTGATTAACAAAAATGATAAAAATCGTCCAGTCAATTGTATATATATGATGATTTTGGTGCAGTAGAAAAAAGTTTTAAAAAAAAATAAAAAATTGGTCAAAGAACATATTGTTATTTTAACTTAAATATTATACAAAAATCCAATTGCAAAGAACTATAAATCTTTACATCAAATCGCTAATATTAACAATGTACCAAATTAGAAAATTCATTTTATGCGTAAAACTGATAAAAATGTACATAAATATAACAAACCTTCGATATCAGAGTGTAGTGCTATTTTTGTATCGAATTCTTGAACAATAGAAAATTATGATTTATGTGTTAATGCTAAAGACAAACGAGAAAATGGTCCATCTCATACTTATCTGAACAAATAATCACGTTTGTAGATCCAATGATATTTCCAATCATGCTTCCGTCAGAAGATTTAGTCTGGAGCACTAACCACAATGAATATCCCGAAAATATGAAGGAAAACGTTTCTTTTTACAATATTATTTATACAGGCTATAATATAGACCAAATTTCTAGAATTTCAGTCCTTCATTCTATGGCAGTAGCTTAATGCAGCATTTTTTTGCACGCTTATATCATGACTGAGAGTAATAAAAAGAATTTTTTTAGACAACATCAAATTACTCTGCGTGTTTAATGTTATCAAGGCTTATTAGCTCATGTATAAAATAGTGCATCAAATGTTTCTCATGATTTTGAACACATAAAATAAATTGGTAGCCTTTTCATTTTACCATCAACTTACGTCTGCAAAACTAGATATTTGCAACAGCATTACTAGAATACTATGGCAATAATAAGAAAATTTGGTAAGCCAGATTTATTTATAACTGTCACTAGTAATCGTAAATGGGAAAAGTTGAAAAATATTTTGATAGTTTTTCCCAGGCATACGACACCAAAAGAAATTCCTAATGTAACTGTCCAATTATTTCAAACGATGTTCAAAATAATAATGGTTTAAAAAAAAAATGAATATTTTGACAGAAGAAACAGTAGCACAGACAAGTCCCAAAAATTCGACTACAGAAAGCCTGACTGTAAATGAAAAGTTAGAAAAACTTAATGTTGAAATCTTGGAGAGCGTAAAAGGTAAAATAGAAAACAAACCGTTTGATGACGTATTTTCGCTACAATTTAATGACGCCAGGAAATTGAAATCGATGAGAAATTGAAAATGAAAGTCGGTTTTAGAAAAATATAAAATATTCCAAGAAAATAGTGGGGCCAAGCTTTAGCATATCAGATTAGGCGACGCATATACAGAGTATCTGGAGGAGTTACAGAAAAGATACCCAGAGACCAAAAGTCTGAAGGAAGTTTTTTATAACAATATGATAAAAATGTGTGACATGCCCCTTAGGACAAAATCTTAATAACTTTCATTCCCTTTGGTATGCGATAGAGCAGCTAGATTCCTTGAAATAATTTATTCAAACACAATGGAAGTAATAAGTCCGCCTTCTTTCCCAAAACGATATAAATTCATTTCCGTGTTTGTGATGATTTTGCAATATTTGGAGATGGCTCATCCCATGAAATCTAAAAGCGACAAGGAAGAACGCTTAGAAAATTTTATCAAAGGCTGTACAAATTTTCTGGGTTACGAGACTAATGTATGTTATCTTAGGTCAGATCAGGGTACTGAGTTTAAGAGCGGGCTAACTCGAAAGGTGTTAGACAGTCAAATAAAACAAAAAAAAAAAAAAAAAAAAAAAAAAAAAAAAAAAAAAAAAAAAAAAAAAACATCTTAAATAAAAGTAATAAAGATGTCAAGATTCGGTTACATCTCCTATACAGAAGTCCAAAGGAACACTGATACGAAGTTTAAAGCCGAAGATTAGCGAGCGATCATGGTAGGCTACACACCGACAGGGTACCATCTGCTCTGTCCAGATAAAGGAAAGTTTTAGTAAAGTCAGGACGTCAGATTTAACGAGTGTTTTGTATATGGAGACGTGTATGGTAAAAACTAAATTAAAACTAAAGAAAGCGTGACTGTGGATAAAAAACTAGAGGAGCAGATCCTGATCTTTAAGAAAGGGAGAGAAGAGATTTTGACATCGGAGGGAGAGCCCTCTGCTGCACGAATAAAAAGTGGAAGGCCAAAAAAGATAGCAGAGTCGACAGAAAATACGGCAGATGCAAACGTAGTTTGTAAAACTCTATGAAATACGTCAGCTTTGCTGGTTTTGACTCTTGCGGAAGATCTGATAAAAATTTCAACTATTAAGATTCACGACATTAACCTGACAGGAAATATTATTACGTCCACAGAAGACTTTGCATAACACTTGTTGCTCGCTGGAATGATTACGGATCCAGTCTCATATGAGGAAGCAATGAAGTTAGTAGATCGAGAAGGCTGGGCTTAATCTATACACCGTTACCTTGATTTGATGGCAAAATCATGTCTGAAATTTGGTGAATAGACTCATAGAACTTGCAAATGGCAGACGTCTGAACATAACCGATTCTGAGTGGGTGCATAGGAAAACATGAATGCTCAGAGACAGAAGAAACACAAGGCACGTTGAGGTTATGGTAGGGGACAACTTTTTTCAAATCATCCAAAACAAGATTCCCAGTCCAGCTGATTTGTGGTGTTACAACAAGGCAGCTAAATTGAACTTAAAAATCAGTAGGAGTGGTAAACTAAGCCATATGACAGAACTATACGAACGCAACGTTTAGGAAAGCGTAGCTTATGGTCGGATGCATATCAGATTGCTGAGTACTAAAGAGTCAATGGCAGATATTTTTACGAAAGCCCTACCACTTGATCTACAGGAAAAATTCATGAATTACATTACTTATATTGTCTGCGACTCTGACATGTACATAATAAGTTATTTTTGTTTCAGATAAAAAGTAATTCGTCTGTCAGAAGTGTCAGTCCCATGGCCTGATTGAAGCCGATTGCTAGTGCCTTGAAACAAAGTCTATAAAGATTATCTAGATCAAAGAACTAAATGTCATTTAAATTTTTTTGTAGTACATTATTGCTATCCCAATCGGGACGGAGTATTGAAATTGGCGACTGTATCAATAAGTTATGCATATACATCTTACTATATGTATACATGGTTGTAAGGATAAAAAAACCAAGCAGCCGTGGGACTGATGGAAAAAGCCATGCTTATAAAGTAAAAGAAGAAATTATCATCTGATGCAAACATAGCAATCTGAAATCAGCTTGGTTGACGCATTTCTCGCAAATTCTAAGTGTACTGATCAAATGTCCATAAAAATCCATAATAAATTAGGGAAGTTGGTCATAGAGCAGGGGTATATAATAAATAAAAAATTATTTTATAAAATTGTCCAATATTTTGGTATGCTCATGTTGGAATTTTCAGGGCTACCATTTAAAAATTACTGTCGTAGAAAGAATGATAAAAGACTATATAAATAAGTGCCATTGGTGGACTAAACAATTTTTATAATGTAAAGATAAAAACCCAATTAAGTCGAAAATTCCAATCAGTTTCTACTTTATCTTTAATCAAAACTGTACCACGAGAATTTGTAAGATTGATTCCAACATAGCACAAAACGTTTACTTTCTGAAACGTCTTTAGAACCGTTAAATGTCCGTAGCTGAGCTGAGCATAAGTTTATATGATACGTTTCAGAAACGTTTTCAAAATGTTTTTGAAACGTACCTGCATTGAGTGCAAATTCCGGAAAAAAAAGAACTATTATTATTATTTTAGCAATACCTAAATTAATAAAAAATAATCATACTAAGAGTAAAATTAAAAATATAAAGAAGAACAAATCGCCGGACATGACTTGGGTCTGCCTGGGCAAAGAACAAGCATATCTTATCAACTAGGCCAGAGTGGACGAAATTTCTCCCATACAAGATAAAGTTTTTATAAGTTACAAGAACCATTATTTCTGTTTTCCGTACTTACAACTGCATTCATACAAATATAGATCAATAAAATATTTTTTTGATCCGACGATGTACTAACTAATCATTACATATATAATCTCTATTAAATACAAACTCAATACAAAAGTAAAAAATCGCATCCAATCCCAAGCGTGAACGTAAGACGAAAAACATTATTAGTAAAAGATAAAGATGTTTCCAAATAAAATTTAGTAAGTAAATTGTCTAAACACACATTTGCATTTCTATGATTCAGTTTCAAAGATAAAAAACTAAAATACTTATTTTTGTATCTTATAGTGATGTAATGTATAAACACGGTATTTCGTCCACTCTGGTCAAGTGGAAAAGACACTCTCCTCCCGGGGTCAGGCGTTCTTTTCTCAAATTTTTCTTTTATTGTTGTAATTATTTATGAATTAAGGTATTACTAAAAAAATAAAAATAATTTATTCATCCCTAAATTTTCACTAAATTCAATAACGTTTCAGAAACATTTCGGAAACTTTTCTGAAACAAATCATACAACTTATGCGGATCTCAGCAACGGACATTTTACGGTTTTAACGACGTTTCTTAAATGTCTCTGAGCTCTTGTGAGAAATTTTTGTAAATTTTAAATTAATTAAAAGATTTAGAAACATTTCAGAAATGTGCTGTCTTATGTGGGTTGTGTAATACTAATGAATTTTCTTGTTGTACTGTTTAAATCAAAGAGAATGTATAACTGAATGAAATCGTTGACTTTATATCATCTTCAGACTAAGTGAATGTTTTAGTTTGAAATGAAACTTATTTATACATTATTTAATCATCCTTTGTACAACTGTAATCTTAAAAAGGTATCCCCTATGATGTCAACATGAGATTGCTGAAATATTGGACAATGTTGTAAAATTTTTCTTTGGAGAAGTATTTTAATGTATCATGGAAAAAATATTCTGCTTTTAAAATAACTGTTTTTTTTTCTTAATTCTTTATAGTTAGTTTGGCAAGAGAAAAACTGTTTCTGTAATACATAAAGCAAAGACATACTCAAGTTCAGAAATAACAGCATTTTTCAAAGTGATTATATGGAATCGATCACTATTTAATTAGCGTGGGAATTATTGTTTTCTCCATAAGGAAACCTATGAAAATTATTATTTTTGGTTTATCCGGCTTTCCCTTCTAGATATAGCGTTTTTTTTTTTATATGCAAGTTACGTTGTCATAAAATCATCAAGTCGAAATAATCAATGCACAATCATATAAATATTCTTGACGTGCTGTAATGTTTTTGAAATTTTTTACCCCTATTCTATCATAATATATTCAAAATATGGAAAATAAACGTTTTGTTTGAAAGCAGATCATAACATGTTTATAAGGACGCCTCAAAATTGATTATCTCTTTAGGAAACACGTAAAATTAAAATTTTTAGTCTTTCATGCATTCTCTTTGAGATTGAGCGTTTTTTTTTTGGAATATGTCGTCACGAAATCATTTTCAAGTAAATTGCGCATATCTGCGCTTGTTTTCTACACAAGCAAAAATTTTTTCAAAATTTTGTTGTTTTATTCCATTAAGATATACTCTAAAATCTATGTTTTGCTAAATCTCGTACGGGCATAGAAACATATTTGTACTATGGAGCCACAGCCAGCTACGTTAAAAGAGTATATGTGGCGACTCAAACAGCCCGCGCTAATAAAACTTTATCATGTCAGGGGGTCCGGTATTAAATTTTTGCCAGTATCACACTGGCCTGAATTTAATACCTGACCCCTCCAACATGAGTTTTCTTGTATCAGGGGGTCCGGTAATAAGTTCCTGCCAGAATCACACTGCCTGGAATTAAATACCCGATCCTTCTAACATAGGTTTTTGTCATCTCAGGCGGTCCCGTATTAAATTACGGCAAGCGTTACGATTTTTCTTCGTTAACCCCCAGCGCCAATGCCAAGGCAAGCATGGATTCAGATTTTTTTTGCCACCCTGCATTCCCCCGTCCCCGCCCCCCCCCCCCCCAAACCCCTTACAAAAATTTGATTGCTTTCTCCCTGTTTTTACGTAAAAATCATATAAGTAGTATTTCAAGAGCTCCCACAGCACCCTTTCCTACACCCCCCTCCCCAGCATCCCCGCTTCCCCCCGCAAGGACTAAGAATTTTTTGAGTCTCATATATTTTCCCCCCTATTGCCCCCTTATTTTTACCATAGCCGAAGACGGCCGAAGTCACCCGAAAGACAATCTCTCGTCGAACATTGCTCAAAACAACAGATTACAGCCAAAGCTGCTCCTTCACAGCCCCTCGGGATTTTCTGATTTGCTCGCACGTCTTTTTTGGCAAATAGACAGAGGCACAACAATAAAACGTAACTGTTAGTGATACGACTGATGGAGCAGATACCGGGAGACCCATACGCTTGAGCTCAATACGAAATAAAAATAAGATGTAACTCAAACACCTACAACCAAATCACCTAATAAAGTTACCTACTTACACTGTCTATTAGTAAATCATGTATTTACTAATAAAAAGTGCGAGCAGAAAAGTATATTTGGATTCGACATAACGTACATGGGATGATAACACTCTATTACAGGAATCAAGCAACCAATGAATGCACATGTTGCAAAAAAAAAGGTGTGTGAAAACCATCAATGTGCTGTAGTATAGCAAACCTTATAAGCAGTGATAGGCTAAGATCTCCCAATTTGATACCAGGTTCTTTTCATACAAAATGTGATAAGAAATTGCAGGGTTCCAGGGGAAGGGAGAGACGCCGCGAGTAGGCAAAGGGCCACGGGCAGGAGAAAGAAAGCGTGAAATAGAACGACGGCAAATGGCGATCTTAAGAGCTTTAGCTGGAGCAGGGGGCCCGGACGTGAGGGGACGATCGAGAGGCAGCAGATCGGGCAAATTACATCAAAGCGCCTCGGCAATAGGCTGCTTGGAAGACCTCTCTTGGACGAATTAGCAGCGACGTTAGTCTCATGGTGTCTGGTTTTTCGCCTTTAATTTGTATTGTTCACGTGCGTCGCCGTTGGACTCGTTTTGACCTATTGTCATCACTGAATTTGCTGCGCTTATCTGGTACAGGCATGTGTGAGTATTCCGGGTGATTGACTCGAGTAAAGAGGACAGGTTCGTCACAATTTATCATTCTCGTCATAGAGGTGGTAAAACCTTAGTGGTGACCTTGCTGACGTACCTGTTTTTGAATACAAGGGCAAGACCCCGTGGTTTTTGTATTACCATGGCCTTAGTTTTCTGTTAACCCGCGCTTTTACAGCGTTGATGACTCTTATCTGAATTATCGTACTTAATACGTTATACATTTGATTTAAAAATGAGAACCCGATGCGATGCATGCCATTTTTTGAATTTGTGAGACGTATTATTAAAGTGATTTGGCGCACTGTCGAGATATCATATTTTGATTTTTAAACGTTAATTTTTTGCTTTAATGTTTTTTTTTACTTACTTTGTAGTTACGAGTTCATTTAATATCCCCGTGATTTACAAGGCGTTGTTTTATTTGACTGAACAATATTATGTTACTATTACGTCTATCTTATTTTAGTAACGAATTGATGTTTATGCACGGAACTGACACTTTTAACGGGTTGATTAAACTTCTTAATTCACTTGACAGGTTGGAGTGGCTTAATTCGTCATTGAAGAATGAATCTTTGAAACATTCGCAATTATATCCGAGGGATGCATCAAATCCCTTACGAGGAAATTTGATCTCGACGACTCCCAATATGTTATGCTAAGACCAATATCGTAATGGAAACATTAACCATAATAATAACAATATCGATAGCTTGCAGCATTTCTCACCCGAACGAAATACGAATCACGGCAGGCTGAATCCGAATATGTCTGCACAGGCTAACTCGACGCGCCCGACCGTTGAAAATTGGCGAGATCGAATCCAGATTCATGAAATTACGCTGAACTCAGAAACGGTACCGTCGGAAAACTAAATGGCGTCGTGTTTCTTAAGTCTCTGCCGAACATGACGCCGATGCGCAGAGATATTATACAAAGAAGAAAAAATCATCAGAGCATAATCACTCTACCATCGAATCAAATTCAATATAATTACGCTTGAGAACAGGATTCTTTAATTAATTCTTTTTTTATCAATCCGATGGAAGAGTTACTCGATGAGAATAATTTCGTGCAACCTATACAGAAAGCTCTCGAAAATGCCGTAATCTGTCCGGAAATCCCTGTTAAGATTGAGGGAGTCAAAACACATATGTTGGTTAATACCGGTCGTCAGGATACGTGTATTTCCGAGAAGTTTTATGAAAAAAAAAGTAATATTTTTAATCAATGCTAGTCATTTCCCGTTATCGGTATTGAAGCAACTGATTTTATTGGGGAAAAATCCGCTCAAATAAAAAGACAGATTTACGTCAATCTGGAATTTGGTAGGTTGAAGAGAAAATTCAATTTTTTTGTCATACTATAGTTAGTTCGCGACTGTATTATCTGTATTATGGGCGTCAATTTGCAGAAGTAAATAAATATTATCATTAATTTGGGTGAAGGATCTGTCCAATGGAAATGGGAGATGAACCAAGGTAATATTAAATTTTCGAAAATACAGTAAAAGGGCAAGGAAATAACGCCAATTGAAAATCATTTCATCGAAACACAGAATCCCAGAAATAATCACAAAGTTTCTGTTTAGGAAATCTACGAGCAGGTCGATGAAATTGAAACTCTTGATGCGCATCAGCGTGAGAAGTTACGAGACCTTGCAATATCTTATCGCAGAATTCATAGCGAAAAACCCGCATTTTTCCGTGGTTATGAATATAAATTGAGTTTAAAAAATAGTGATTCCTTTTATATTAAAAATTATCCAGTACCCGCGAAATTTCGCGAAAAAGTTCATGACGAAATGCAACGAATGTGACGACTCGGTTTGATTGAACCAGCGCATAGCCCATATATCAATCTGTTGCGGCCAGTGATTAAATCAAACGGTACGCTTCGTTTATGTCTCGACGCACGGGAACTTAATAAACGGCTACAAAACGATTACGAAGGGTCTTTGGACGTTAACGATCTGTTCCGTCAATTTCAAAAGGTTATTTATATTACCAGCATAGATCTGACGACGTCATTTTTGCAGGTTAAGCTGAATTCGGAATCTCGCCCCCGAAGATCATATTTCGCATTTACGACGACTTTTTTTCTCTTTTATTAGAAGCCAGGGTGAAAATTAGATTTAGAAAACTTAATTTTTGTAAAAACGAAATTAAATATTTGGGACATATCATCAATCACGATGGTGTCCAGATCGATCCTGATAAAGTGTCAGCGGTAAGGAATTTTCCAGCTCCAACGAATGTTAAGCAACTCCAAGCATTTATAGGCCTAGTTAATTTATGTGCTGAATTCTCCGTCAAATTGACAGAACGTTCAATGTCTCTTTTAAAATTATCAAAAGATGGTATTCAACGGCATTAAGGGGCAGAACAGGATCGAGCTTTTAATCGATTGAAGAAAATATTTTTAACAGAACTAATTTTGGCACATCCTCGATTTGATTATCCATTCACGATTTATGCTGACGATCTAAATTTGGTTTAGGTGAAATTCTGTGTCAGGAAGACAAATGTGGACAAAAGAGGGTTGTTTATATCGCAACTCACACGTTAAAGGAGTTCGAGCGCAATTACTTTACGACCGAGTTAGAACTGTTAGCAACAATTTTCAGATCAAATCGGAGCGCCTCGATAGAAGACTAGTTTTTCACCTTTAATTTGTATTGTTCACGCACGTTGCTATTGGACCCGTTTTGGCCTATTATCATCACTGCATTTGCTGCATTTTTCTGGTACAGGCATCTGTGAGGATTCCAGGTGATTGACTCGAGTTAAGGGGACAGATTCGTAACGATTTATCGTCCTCGTCATAGAGGTCGTAAAACCCTAATGGGGACCTCACCGACGTACCTGTTTTCGAACACAAGGGCAAGACCCCGTGGTTTTTATATTACCATGGCCTTAGTTTTTTCTGTTGACCCGCGCTTTTACAGCGTTGATGACTCTCATCTGAATTATCGTACTTGATATGTTATATATTTGAATAAAGAATGAGAACCCAATGCTATGCGTGCCGTCTTTTGAATTTAAGAGACTTATTATTAAAGTGATTCGGCGCATTGTCGAGATATCGTATTTTAATTTTAAAAAATCGATTTTTTGCGTTAATTTTTTTGCCCCGTTGATCTCGAGTCTAGTAATCCAAACAGACGTTCCCATTATATAACGATAAATTTCTTTAGCGTGAATTATTCAGAAATTTAGTTTGTCTTACGTTGAGCACTAGGAGAGCGGAGTGCTTTATTTCCTGTGGCGTGATTGCGATCATTTTTATTTTACATACTTTGTAGTTGCGAGTTCATTTATTACCCGTGCGATTTACAAGGCGATGTTATATTTAATCAAACAATATTAGATTATTATTACGTTCATTTTATTTAAGTAACGAATTGTTTCATTCAATTTTTGTTAACATAAAACTATATATATTCATGTTTATACTAGTTGCGTTGCAAGTATGAATTATACATTTTTAAATTTCTTTGCAACAGTTAAATAGAAAGTTGTACCTCAGTTATTTCGTGTGTATATACACGCGTTATAATTATTTTGAAGGAATATTAAAATGTATATTAAACTGATTGTTTAATAACTTAAAGTATTATTATTGTGAGAAAAATAATATAAATATTTAATTTCGTCTTTCCTGGTTCCTCCGACCCTTATACGCACGATACGCGCATAATCAAAACACAAAACCCTGCACAATATATTTCCGTGTACTATACTTACTGTAAAGGTGTTTTATATTTTCGATCATGATGAAAAAAGACAAGGTTTGCTGGATAGTACATGCTTTTGGAAACCCATAAAACTAATCAAATATTAGGGCAAGTGAGCTCCATATTAGTCCAACAGAAAATGTGTTCTATTACAAGTTTCTACTACTACGCCTAAAATAACCAACTTTGTTCTATTGCGGCAGAAAAAAACAAACGTGACCAACAGTAATACGGCTGATAAAACAGGTATTGGATGTGAAACCCGTACACTTCACCCTAATATTTAATTCGAATGAATTAAAACCCACGAACCTAACAGAAAATTTCTAAATTAATTTGCCCGATTCCTATGTTCATCAATAGATAATTTTTCTACTATTTTTAAAATAATTTCAAACGAAAGAAAAAAATATCAATCCTTAGCTAATTTAACAAAATAACATAATATAATTTAACATAATAACAGAAAGGAACACGAATAATTTAAGTTAAAACCATTTATTTTTAAGGATAAAAAAAATTATTTCTATCTTCATAACAAATGATCAACGTAGAAAACATTTTTTAAGGTGTCCAAGATGAATTAAAATTACAAAAAACCGTTATAAAAATAAGCAGACAGTAAGAGGATATACAATTGTTTCATACAGCACACCGTTATCCTATGAAGCACCATAGTGCAGGTTATTCTTAGCATAGAGAAAGCTGATAGAAGTTTGGAAACTAACTAGAGCAGTATTTTGCGTGTAAGTATTTGAATGATTCAGAAGAAAAGCTTGTCTTTTATCAAATTCAATAATGATACATATAAAGTCTATCTCCCAAAGATGCGAATAATACTTCTGATTTTGATAAATGATATTTCAGTATATCCAAGGAATACTTTTCGTTCTAATCAAACCACGAAATTATTTAAAAAACTAAAAATATCTATGTTTCCGATACCTTTCATCATACCTAATATGAATAAAGAGTTAGGACAAAATATTTGCAGCCACTATAACACCACCTCACAACCTCTTCAGCCCCCTTAAATCAGGGGCAAATTCCTTGCCCGTTTGCGAGTTTTCCATGATCGTCATTTATTTGTGCCCCCCCCCCCCCCCCCCCCCCCCCCCCCCCCCCCCCCCCCCCCCCCCCCCCCCCACCCCCCCCCCCCACCCCCCCCCC
>JAPYYV010005658.1:0-15139 GCA_030522625.1 Copidosoma aretas | reverse complement strand
CTAATAGCTAGAACCTATGGGACTTATTGCTCACATCGGTAACAATTATACACTTTTTTATGTTCAGACTAACAAAGCAAAATTTTATCCGAATCTGTAAAAAAAGTATTAGAACATGGAATTTTATAAAGATTCTCGCCGTATTATTGTCTTTATTATTTACATGGATATTAATTTTTGTATATATTCATTTCACACATTCGCGTGCGTCGCTAAGTGCGTTTTAATAGTAGGCTTAGGCCTAGTCTAATAAAAAATTTAGGCCTGTTCAATCTTTAAAAATGATTCCAAATGATTCTCTATCCTATTCTGAATGAATTTCAAATTTTCAGAGAATGAACGTATCTAGAATTTTTTTTATACGTAAACAACCAGCGAAAATCACTCCCATTGCGTCTTAAAAGTAGGCTTAGGCCTAGTCTAATTAAAAATTTAGGCCTGTTTAATCTTTAAAAATGATTCCAAATAATTCTCTATCCTATTCAGAATGAATTTCAAATTTATTGAGAATTAACATCTCTAGAATTCTTTTGATACGCAAAAAACTAGCAAAAATCATTTCTAGCGCTTTTTAGGAGTTTCTTTGGAAACAGTGCCATCGAAAAATTAACTAATTTATAAACAAAATGATTTTTTAATACATATTCTATGAAAATACTCATAACTTTACGCTAAATTTAGCCATGGAACTTCCTTGTAATTCATTTTACTGTGCAAAGTCTGCTTACCCAGAATATGCCTAGTTAAAGCGATCTTTTTAACTGAAAACTCTCTTTTTTCTAAAAAATTTTTGGATCCATTAAAAAATAAAGCAAATTTCTCATGCAGATAATTTAGAGCAATGAACTCCTCGTTAAAAGCTACACTGAGAGAAGATCGGTGCAGCTGCTGACTCATAGGCAGCGCAGTCAGGCTACGGTACTGCGGAGCGAAGTGAGTACCGGAGCGGTGCAACTACTGTGCCGAATTCCGGATCATCAACTGTGTTGTCATTTGGCTTGATACTTGCACGTACGGGTGCAGCAGCTACACCGATCTTCTCTCAGTGTATGTGTACAATATTTACGCAATTACTCTTAGTACAGAAACAGCTATCAGCTTTTTTCGTTATTTATGATCATTTTAAAATCAATTATGGATATATGTTTATAATAAAGTTTTTCTCAACATTTTTAAATGTGAATTTTATATATTATAATTTTTTTATTTCTTACAAACATTTGTGTATACTTCTACATTTCTTTTTTTTGTTTCTTATGTAATTAATTAAACAAAAAACATGTTAGAATTTCTCTTTACATTTACATAATATCATAATTTATAACGCATAACACATTTTTGAACTTTTAATCTTCACTGTTGTGCGTGATTTACCTGCATAAATAACTTATAATTTAACATGAATCATCTTTCGCCTGAATATCTCTCCATTATTTTATAATCCTATAGTTTTAACTGATATTATTATCCCATTTGTTGTTTTTTCTTCTCTCAACATAGCAATGTGTGATTTATATGTATTTTTTTTTATTGCAGATCCTACAGTCCATCAATTGAAAACATCTAAACTCACCTATAGCTTTTTCTTTTTGATTCATTTTCGTCTCTCTGCGTTTTTTTACATTTTACAGATGATATAGTTTTAAATTACTATATAGTTTTTTGTATTTTTTGTTTTACAAAAGTCTTCCTTTCCATTGTTATATTATCTTTGATTTTATCAAGTTTATTTCACTTCGTAGCTCTTTTTATACATCCTATCGTTGTCCAATCCTAAACTTTTTCATATACGATAATTGTTCTCCTATTTCGTATTATTAATTTATTATGTCGTTTTATTCTTTAAATTGTTATAAATAAGGCCACCTACTGTTGTCTATTTTTGTTATGTGCAAATAGTCAATTCATTTCCTTTTTTTTACGCCTACTTCTACGCTAACTCTTTCCGCTTTTAATTGTCATATATATCTTAGTATGTTTGCATTTAAAAACCACATGATATTTGTAAATAGAAATCTATTTTCTCCCTTTTATCTTTCTTTTTTATTCCTAAATCCATGCCTATCTGGCCCGCCTGAAGCTTTCGTATATGGGTGCGTCCGCGAAATCGGGCTACCTCGTGCTTGCTGCGCATTTTCCACTCAAGCACACTGTGTTCAACTCGCTCGTACAGACTGGGAAAAATAAAAAAAATTATAAAAATAATAAAAGTAGATACATTTTGACCTGCTCTTCATAATGGTGCTATTTTTTCTCGCTTGAAAACCTCTTCTCTCGATCAAATATGTCTTTGTATTTTTAGTCGATTTTCTAAAATTCACCACAGTTTTAAGAAATAAAATGTACCTTAATGAAAAGAGCAACCAAACGTCAACAAATTTTTAAAGTGGAAGAGCAAGAGTGCGTAAATGACAAACAAATAAAGACGTTGACATAAGGTCAGCCACGCTTGACAGACAATTATATAGTTATAGTACAAACAGTAGACTTACTGATAGATACTTGTCATTCGTCAAAACATAGTTTACGATATGCAGAAGTAGATGTCATAAACTTTACTTGCACTGTTGGAGAGTTCACGAACAATGGAAATTGCAACTTAAAAAACTTTAAAGTTTCAATTTGTTTAAAAATTTCTTTAAGGATCGTATATTACTGTATTTGATTTTACATACTAACAAAATCGTATGTTAGTAGGCAGAGACAGAGAACTCTCTAGATAAAGAAGAACTTATGAATTGTGTGCAAGAGTATGTAAAATCATAAAATATAAAGACTAAGGTTAAAAATGGAAGACTTAGACGACATTAGTCAGAAGATTTTTTCAAACGTCACCCAGAATCACAATAAGGATTGTACAAAATTATATCAAGGCACGGGTAGAGGTAACTGAAGAGCGTTTGAGATAATGGTTTTGAAAAGTCCGGTTGTTTTTGCAAAGTAAAAACGTGCTCACCCTAAAACCTTCTCAAGTCTTTAGTTGAGATTTGACAAGTGTAGAGTTGTGTCCAAAAGCCAAAAAGTAATTACCATGGTGGGATCAAAAAAAGTGTATAAGCAAGTTTATGGTGAAGAGAAAGTAAAACTTTACTATCATGTTAATGTACAACGCTAAGGGCACTCGTGCCCCTTCTATAATAATGTACGAATATGAAAGTGCTATTCTAGAGAAAGTCTTAATAAATTATTTACGTAATTAAGGCTTGGAAAACTCTAAAAGTGATTAGCAGACCACAGAGACTTTTTATGAATACATGACGAATGTATTTTATTCTTCAGCAATTGTAAATAAGCTTAACTTCCCTATAGTGATTTGCTTAGATGGTCATTCATCCCATGATTCTATACCACGGATAGGATTTTGTAGAGATTACAATTTTACAATTTTCTCACTCAACCCTCATATCTTAACAGATAGATGTGTCTTTCTTCGCACCTTTAAAGCAAGCTAGTCAAAAACTGTCAACAAGTGAAAAACAGATAATAATATAATTCGTCTAAGAAAATAACATTTTCAAAATTGTATCAAAGCATTACTTAAGAATATGAGAGATAAAGCTTTAATTGTTCAAAGTAGCTTTAAGTGCACTGAATTATGGCCTTTACCAAAAATGCTATAGATTATGATATTTTTAGTAAAAAAAAGAAAAAGAAATCCATAAAACATCAGAAATAGCTCTTTATTAAGTAGGTAGTAACTTTTTGGGCGAATTGGAAAAACCTCTAGATCAATAATTACAAAATCATTTTAAAGTATCTGAGTCAAGTGGAATATAAATAGGTCATAAGAACTTCAAAGTTTCGATTAAGTATTGGATGAGACTAAAAGAAAATGTGAATTTAAATTAGAAGAGCATAGAGTAAGATGTCGAAAAATTATCTTCTACGCAGTAAGAAGAGACTCTTGGTACCTTATTTACATCATAAGATAGTAGAACAACAATAGTTACGTTAACTTTATTTTTACCCTTTTATTTATATATTTTTTTGACGAAAGAATTAGTTATTGTACTTTAATCGTAGTTACACTTTTTAACAAATAATCATTTATTTTTTTTTATACTTTTTTTTATAAATTTAATCAGAACAATTTAATTTTTATCATACACTTTGAATAACTTTTTGTGTGACAAAGTTTTTATCTATAATTTTATTTATTTGACTAACTTAATTTTAAAAACTCAACAAATTTTCAAAATATAATTATCTTTAATTGTTTTTATAAGAATAAGAGTTCGGCATGTTTTTTTAAGCAAGTTCTTAACTAATGAATCTTTGAGCACGGAGGTAACGTTTATCAAACAAGAAATTTCACTTGCATATAAGTAGAACATCTTGTTTACTTGCTCCTTTATCTTAAATCAAGAATGACGATGTAGAATGAAAACACACAGTGATTGGAGCATGACTATATTTATTAATAGATTAATAACATCGATATTCCGCCTTCTCGCTGAAGGCCTCTTCAAAAACATACATCTGTTGGAAAATGTATATAAGCAACAAAAATAGTGAGCAAAACAATAAAATTTTAACTCTGAACAATCACAGTTAATTTAGAGATGATTACAATTAGAAAAAATCTTATAAAAAAATTAAAATTGATTACAGTGTAGGTGCGAAAACAATACATCCATACAGACAGTCGTAGTACGCAGAGAACTACATATCAAAAGTGCATAGCAACCTGTCTTAATTAATATGTTTTAATAGTAAAGAGCAACCAAACATCAAACTATTTATAGCGTCGACTAAGAAGGTAAAGGTACATACACGGTAGAAAGATAAGTCTATACGAAAGACCATAAACTACGAGATACATTGAGAGGGCGGCAGTTCCAAGAGGGAACATTATGGCCAAGGTCGTCAGTAAGCCCTGAGAGAGGAATCCTAACAAGTTGAATATAGTAGGTTTAGTAGGTATAAAAACCTGAATACAACTAAATAAGCTGTAAGGTTGATTTAATTGTGACTTTAATTTGGTGTAAGAAGTTTTTATATATGTAGTTGAGTTTTGTAAAGTCTAGTTGTCAATTGATTTTATTATTAGTTAAAGTGATGAAAAACATTTCCGAAAGTTCACGTTTGTATTTGTTTTGTTCCTGATCAAGAACCGCCGCACCCTTAAAGTCAAAGCCTCGCGAACATGCCGTAGAATGCATATATAAAGCTGACCTGCAGTTTCGATTTTTAATGCAACGATTGTGTTCTCGTAAACGAACATATAAATGTCTTTTGCTCTGGCCTACGTATTTTCCGCCACATCTACAAGAAATAACATAGACAATGCCACTCTGCTGCATTTTATCAATCTTGTCCTTTCCCAATCTGACTATATCCGTAAGTTTACCTGAGCATGTAAAAATAACTTTATATTAACCTTTAAAAGAGCTTTGCGAATGCATCTCTTAATGGATTGATAGTAAGGAATCACCATAAAGGCACCATTGCGAGATGGAAGTCAATGAACGGAACGTAAGGAGCGCTCGGTGTTATGTGTGCACACGTACGATTTGTTTAGTTCATGAGTATTGTTTACTAATCTATTTAGGTAATTAATTCTTGCTTCGATACGTTTATTAATAAAAGTGGTAGGATATGCATTAGCTGCAAGAACTGATCGAGCAGCTGCAATATTTTTAGATCTGAAAGATGGGTCAGCTAATTTGAAAATTTTGTTGACGAGAGATAAAACTATGGCTATTTTTTGTCAAACAGGATGATGTGAGAAAAAATTCTATAATCATCCAGAAGCAGAAGGTTTTTTGTAAAAGTCTATTGTGCAAATATAATTTTGAAAGCGTGTTATAAAAATGTCTAGAAAAGGTATAGAGTTTCTTGATTCTCTTTCGACGCATAGTAATCAAAGGGGATGAAACTATTGAATAGATTAAGAACATAGTCAATTTGATCTGTCTTTATCATCAACAAGCAATTATCCGCATACCTAAAGTAGCCCAGGACCGAGTCGTAGCACCTACCAAGGACTGGGAGTTCCAGAGATTCAAGAATGACTTTGGCGAACCATGGGAAACTACAACCACCCATTGGTGTTCCAAATGACTGTTTATATAATTGTCCATCAAACAAAAAATAGTTAGGATTATGTAGAAAGTCGATTTTGTTTATAAATTCTTTTTTATCCATGCCTAAAAGATTAATGACAGTATAAATTCTGTGGGAAATGCAACTTTTTATGAAAGAGAAAGGCAGATTAGTGTAAAGGGAAACTACGTCAAAAGAGACAAGGGAGAACTCATCAGAAATTATTAAGTTCTTTATCTTATCTCTGACGTCATAAGAATGTTTAACAGAGTATTTCGATTTGCTAAAAAATTTTGCAAAAAAAACCGAAAACCACTTATCTAATTGATAGGCCGGGGAACCTATAGATGCAACAATTAACCTTTTCGGATAATTCTCTTTATGTGCCCTAATAAGTCCATAGGCCCTGGAAGGATGACTACCGTTTAAGTTGGTGATATCGGGTTCGGATATTCCCACAGTACTAAAGACACCCCACTCCTTCCATATCCAAACCAACTTTTCTACAGAACAAATCAATCGAGAAAAGACTCGCTTACTGTCACAATCAGTTATTTTGGTATAGTACATATCATTCACCATAGTAGCATTGACCTCACAAATGTATTCATCTTCATAGAGAACTACAATGGCACCACCCTTATCTGCCCTAGTAACGAATAAATCTGGATTTGATTTTAAAAATCTTTTTGTCAAAGTAATATTATTTTGAATTGTATTATCAAAATAGGAGTGTCTGATATTATTTACAGTATATTTCTTTAAGTTATCAAGGCAAGACTTTCTTATATCTTGGCAAATTTTTTGGTCAAAGTTATTGAGTGTAAGTGTACATTCTAAGGATTTTAAAAATTTCATAATGATGTGTGAATCTAAACGAGATGTGAAATTTAATTTAGCTACAAGCTTAAAACTGAAAATAGCAAAGTCAGGTAATGAATCATCAGTGCACCGATGACAGAAATATTACCCATTGTTTGTTCTATAATTAGTCATAGTAAGATAATCCCGGATGAGATTGAGGATTCAGAGATGGCACAAATACCTAAGATTGATGATGATACAGTAAATAATTTGGAGTCTACTGGCAGTTTTACCTCATCAAATTATGTTGAAATAGAGTATGTTGATTCTTTTGTCAATCGAGTGGCTCGACCAATAATTCTAAATAAATTTAATAAATTATCAACTTCCAAATTTACTTAAAGTTAATGCATATATTTTTACATTTTCTTTAAAAGTTAAATTTCACTATTTTTTATCTAATGAAATTATTTAGGCAAAACTACATTGCTGAGCAATCATACCCCAACTGTTAGACAAGATAAAAAGGGGTTATCTTCTAAGGATAACATTAATAAAAAAAATATGAATCTCAAACAGGAACCCATTTAAAACAAAAAAATATAAAACCATACAGGTTAGTTCAAGCGTTTTTTCTTCTTCTATGTCTATTGTACTCCAAAAGTATATGATTTTTTCCAACATTTTCATTTAATTACAGGTACTCTTAAACGTAAGCTCATGACTAATTGTTTTTTACCACCCGCCGATTATTTACCTAAAAAAAAGATAATCTTAAAAAATCTCAAAAGCTTAAGATAGCAGCAGCTGCAGCGTTAATTAGTTTGGGACTTGTGTATTTAAAAAAAGAAAATCAGAAAAAGCAAAAGGAATTGGAAGCACAAGAAAAAAAGATGCGTCAAGCAGAAAGGAAAAAATTTTTGTATTAAAAAAAGAAGGGAATGAAAGACGCCAAAGAAGCCACAAAAGCTCTTGACAATAGATTAAAGAAATTAAATGTTGAAAGATGAAAAACCAAGCCAAAGGAATCTTTGTACTTTTGCTTAAGTACAAAATGAGTTAAATCGTTCTTTGTATACAAATAATTAGGTTTTGCTTCGTAATAACATATTTCTTATTCATAAACACAGATTTTTTTACTTTAACATTGTAAAAATGTATATTTCCCATACATTTTTTTTTGAATGTGTATAAGTAATTTTTTGCGTGGCTGTTAATATGGACATACAGGTCAACACAGTCAAAACAGGAGGCCCGTAATATATATATAAAATAAATGACTCGGCTTTTTATTCACCTAAATTTTTTTGTCAACTCTTTTCCATCATTTTTGCTGTAGAAATACGTTCTCTAGAGTTTAGCGCTTCAAATGGTGCTATAATACTAATAGTAATTATCGTTTTTCTTTCAAAGTCGATGGATACTCAAAACATAGTCGATTAACTGGCCCATAATACGAACTTATACCATATAAGCGTGCAAGTGTATTTTGCTATTTGATAATAGGTACTTGATTTGTAATATATTTTTATTTCGTATTAAGCTGGAGCGTACGTTTCTGCTGTTATCTTTTCATAACTCTTGTCACTAATGGTCCGCTTTATTGTTCTGCATGTGTCTATTTATTAAATTAGTTGTGCGGGAAAAATTAGAAATTTTAATTGGCTTTAAAGGAATAGCTTTGGCTGCATCTAGCTGTTATTGGCAATATTTGACGATTATAGAGGGCTATCGTAGGGTAGTTCGTCTGTAATCGGAATTTTTCGTCCGTTTTCGGCCGAATTTGGCAATATATCATCTTTCGGATGACTTCGGCCATCCTTGTCTATGAAAATAAGCATCGGGTCAAAATTTCTAAGGTTTGAGGGGGGGGGTCAACAATCCTGAAAATTTTCTAAGTTCTTGAGGTGGGGCGAAGAGGGTTGAGGGGTGGGGCAGAGGAGGGCCAACGAAAGATTCAAAAAATCATTTCTACGTAAAATCTCGGAGACAACGATCGAATCTTATTAGGGAAGGGCTAGGGGGGGTTCAGGAGGGCCGAAACAAATGACGATCACTTAAGACACGTAAGAATATAACGAAGCTACCAGTGATTTGAGGGGGGCTGAGGAGAGTGAGGGGGTGGAAGATTTTTAGTCCTTATCACTATACATACATAGTAAGATAGTAAGATGTATAATACATTTGGATTATACGCATGCATGCATGTATACATGAATATATATGTCAAGAATTATCTCGTATGGACGTTCTGAAGTAACACTTCGTTTTAATTACTTTCTGGCCTTTTCTGATACTGTGCAGGCGTTGACAACGCCACGAAGACTTAGCAACATTTAAATTAGCTAGTTTTTGACACATATCACAAATTACATCTTTTGTAATTATTTTATGATTTTGTAAGATCAAAATGCAGCTTTTGTGGTTGGAAAACATTTGCATTGCTTCGCAAACGGTAATCAAACAACCTGTGCAAGCCATCGTTAAAGCTGGACTAATGTAGTTAGTAGCAAATTTTGACAATAATGTCGAATAAGCATATCAATGGGATTATTGGAATGTTATAGATCCGAACTTGTGACATTCTGAGTATCAATTTGTTGTTGTTAACATTCCAGTAAAGTTGCCTAATATTGGTTTTCACGGTACTATGAATATATATTGTATACACAAATATAAACTATATGTATACTTTGTTTGCGGTCTGCCACGCATCCACAAGGTGTGTCTCTACTATATCAGGTCGGTACTATATTATTTATCTATTTCCAAGAGATTCATGTACAAAAAACATGGTATTTCGAAATCTTTGTTTTTTACAACGAGATAATTTTTTGTAGAACATGATTTTTTATGCTAAAAATGTCTTACCTTGTAATTGTTAGTTTTAATCACAAAACTCTTTTCGGAGCAATAAAAAAATTTTACAATGCGTTTTTAGGTGGAGCCCTAATTTGATAGAACTACCCAATTTGTGATTTACATAAAAAATATTTTACAAAAGATTTTGATTCTGATGATGAAAATCGAGCTTTCTTAGAATCAAACAATATTTTTTAATTGCAAGGTGAACTTGTAAAAATTTTATATTACCAGAGCCAAATATAATTTGTACCAAAGATGTAAAGGATAGCTTAGAAGAAATGTCAGTTTGTGAAAAATCTTTGATTCTAGTTATTCATAGTTAAATAACGATTAAAAATAGATTCTCAAAAATAAATGTAAAGAGAGACATAAAACTCCCCTATTAATGTTTCAGTAGGTTCAGGTAAAACATTTCTATAGAAAACAATAATATACTATTTATTACTTAGAAAAGATTTTTTATCAAAGGCATTGACAGGTATAGCATCTGTTTTACTTCCAAAAGGGAGGACAAGCCATAGATCTTTGTGATCACCATTAGATCTACAAAACATAGAAAGCTTATTTGAAGAACTAGATTCGAATGGAAAGGAATTAGGAGACGTTGATTTATGATGTGATAAAGCTTCAATGATTCTTAAGAAAGCTTTAGAAATCGTTAATAGAACTTTACGTGACTCACGTCATACGGATACATGGTTTGGCTGTACAATTATAGTTTTAGAGGGGGATTTACGTCAAATTCTTCTATTAATTAAAAACAGTAATAGACGTATAGTTATCGAACAAACAATAAAATCATTAGTTCTATAGCTATTATTTCAAATTCTAAAATCAAATGCAAACATGCGTTCTGTCAATAAATTATTTTCTGAATAACTTTTGGAAAGAAGTGAAGGAAAAATAAATTATTTTAAATTTTCAAAAAATATGGAAAACCACTAACGTTTGCTCTAATATTTTTGATGATTTTACGAATCGGTGAAGAAATAGCAGAATTTTAACAACATACAGTAGGTTCACTAATTTTTTAAATCACAAGATATTAGAAAAACTTTTAGGAGAAACAAATGTTTATTATAGTATTGATAGCGCCACTTATGAAAGAGTAGATAAAACTTATGAGAACATTTATATAAACCTTCGTGTACAAATGTTAAATAGTACCACAGAAGGACTCCAAGCCCATAAGTTCAATTTATAAGAAGGTGCGATTGTAGTGCTCATAAAAAATTTAATTCAAACTGATGGTTCATCTAATAAAACACCTCTAAAAATTACCTAGTTGTATAAATACAATATAAAAGCAGATGATCACCAGAAAAAAATTAAGAATAAAGTTTTCATACCTAAAACAACTTTTAATTCAGAAAAGATGTCTTCTTTGACTTTTTTTTTATATTGAAAACAATTTCCTTTAGTTCTGGAATTTTAAGTAATCATAAATTAATAATAAGTTTAATGTTTAAATAAAAAAAGTTATTATTTAAAAAAATCATCGTTCTGTAATGGTCAGTTGTACGCAGCTTTGTTTCGATGTGAGGATCAAAATAACATATTAATACAAATAGACTCAGAAAATACTGAAAAAATTGAGAATGTTGTCTGGGAAGAAATGTTTGCCGTATAATTTATAAATAATAGTGATATATTTTTATATCAATAAAATTGAAATGTTTGAAAATTATCAGGATAAACTATACATATGGTTTTTTCATTACTTTATTCGTTAACACTCAGTTCTTATATTGTGAAAAATACTTGAAAATTCATTTAATTCATCATCAACGTAAATAGTTTTTACATTTAAAATCAAGGTATAAGAGTATTTTTTACGGTAAAAGGATTAAATTTTGAAGAGTTTTTTGAAATTGGCAAAATTTTTAATATTTAAATGAAATGGATTCTGTAACATTACAATAAAATAACTTTTTATTTTAGTTATACATTATTGTTGTTATATAGCTTCTTTTTTTGTCCCTACAAACCAGTTGTTTTTATTAAAACCAATTACCCGATTTAGACATATCGCATCATCAAACTTATTTATACTTTTTACAACTTTACGCAAAAGGTTCCTTAAATTCAAAATTCTAATGCGCCTTACCAGTAAATCTTAGGTGGTTTGGAAATATGCTTTATAAAATGAGATTTTAACAATAAATTGTCATGTTTTTATACATTTATGACTCCTTGTGTAAGAATATGCAGAGGAGAATGTGAGGAAGTACGTAGGGGAGATAGTGGGAGAGCAGAATTAATTTGGTGGGAGACAAATGGTGTAGCCAGAGGGAGTGTGGGGAGAAACACTGACAGACCTACACAATACAACTCTATACAATTTGTATATATATATCCTACTATACATATAGTTATAAGGACTAAAAATCTTCCGCTCCCCTAACCCCCGCTCAACCCCCCCCCCCATAACCCCACAAATCACGGGTGAGTTCGTAATATTTTTAAGGGTTTTGAGTGATCGTTATTTGTTTGTGCGCCCCCCTTAACGCCCCCTAACCACTCACTATCTGGTGTCCCCTCCTTGTATAAGAAGATATGTAGAGGGAAATGCGAGGAAGCATGTAGAGGAGATGGTGGGGGGGCAGAATTTATTTAGTGGGAGACAAATGGTGTAGCGGAAGGAAGCGTGGGGAAAGACAATGACAGCCCTACACAACACACGTATATACAATAGGTATATATATACATCTTACTATACGTATAGTTATAAGGACTAAAAATCTTTCGCTCCCCTAACCCCTGCCCAACCCCCCCCCCCCCCCAGAACCCCTCAAATCGAGGGTGAGTTCGTAATATTTTTAAGTGTATTGAGTGATCGTCATTTGTTTGTGCCCATCCTCAACGCCCCCTGACCCCCACCATCAGGCTCCCCTAAAAAAAATTGATCATTTTGTCCGTGATTTTACGTGAACATAATTTTTCCAATTTTTCGCTGGCCCCCGTTATCACCCCCTCGCCACCGCTGAAGAACTTAGAAAATTTTCAGGATTTCTCGACCCCCCCTCAAAATTTCAGAAATTTTAAAGGATTTGTCAACCACCACCAAAAAATTAGAAAATACTAAGATAGATACTGTATCGCCGAACTCGGTCAAAAACAGATAAATAATTCTGATTACTGACGAACCACCCCACGAAAGCCCTCTTACATCGTCAAACATTGCAGAAAATAACCGGATGCAGCCGAAGCCGACTCTGTACATCCACTTGGAATTTTTTGTTTTTCCCGCACAACTTATTTAGTAAATAGACAGATGCAGAACAATAAAATGGACCGTTAGTGACAAGAGTTATAAAAAGATAACGGCAGAACCGTACGCTCTAGCTCAATACAAAATAAAAATATGATACAACTCAAGTACCTACAACAAAATAACCAAATTTATTCGCTCACTTATAATGTTTATTGATAGATCATATATTTATAAATAAAGAGCATAAACAGAATATTTTTTTCGATTTCAGAATAAAGAATATGCGACAGTAACGATTCGTACAGGAATGAGGCAGACCTACCGATTCATGCAGATAGTGCAAAAAATACCAGGCGTTTGCAAACCATAATTATGTCGATATCTAGCAAACTATACTTTAACAATTATAAGTTAAGATCTCCTAATAGCATACAATGTCTTTTTAATACAAAATATCTGTAGGAATATAGTTTTGTGCATAATACTTACTGTAAAAGTGTATTCTACTTTCAAATATAATGTAAATGAACAAAGTTGGCTGGATAGCACATGCTTCTGACGACGTAAAAAAAAAAATCACATTTAATGACAGCTGATCTATATATATGTAAAAAAGAAAAAAATTGTCTTAATACAATGCTCTACTTCTACGTCAAAAATAACTAAGTTTAACATTAAGATGTAGCGTCCTCCATAATATTACTAATTAAAGTACGTAGTCAAGCGAACAGTTGGGGACGAAGGTCTTAAGAAATAATTCGAGACGAATTAAAACTCAAAATTCTTTAATAAAGCAACGTTTCGCTGGCTTGGTGTGCCAGCCTCATCAGGCTTCTTATAAAAACGTTATATCATTTGACCAGCTAAAAATTTTTTTGTTTTGCTTACTATTTTTGTGGCTTATATACTTACAGATGTATTTTCCTGAAGAGGCCTTTAGCAAGAAGGCGAAATATCGATGTTATTAATCTATTGATAAATATAGTCATGCTCCAATCACCGATTGTTTTCATTCTACCTCGTCATTCTTGATTTAAGACAAAGAACCAAGTGAATAAGATGTTCTACTTATATTTAATTTATTTAGTCTACTATAAAACCTTATTAAGTTATTTATTTTGAATTGTACACCATTTAAAATTTTTTAACGAAACCGAAGTTTTAATTTCCACACAAAACATTTTTAAACAATAATTAAATACCTTACCTTAGTCATACGATCCGTGTACTGTGTTGACTGAACCAAGAGCTTCCTCTATGGGTTATCTACTTATCACCTTCTTCTAGATCGCAGTTTAAATCAAACTTTTAATTGAAATATTCATTAACTATTTTTTTATAAATTTGTTTCATTATTTTTTTGTAAAAATTAATTATCCATCCAACAATTACATTTATAAGTTTTTTAAAACTTTGAAAAAATTAAGTAAAATTAAAGAAAATAAAGTACACTCGACAATATCAACCTATTACAAAAATGGCGCAGAGCAACTGATTCATGCAGATGGTGCCAAAAAAAGAGGCTTTTGCAAACAAATATTTTGCTGAAACCTAGTAAATAATAAATAAACAGTGATAAGCTAAGATCTCCCAATCAGATACTATGTCTTTTTAATAAAAAATATCATTATTGATATAATTCTGTCTATTATACTTACTGTAAAGGTGTATCATACATCTAATTTTGCGGGTGCTTCAGCAGGAGTAGTTGAGATGTCATAGGTAGTTTAGTTAATAAATCAATACCCGCTGATTGCATCGGAATCCTTATTTACCTCCTAAAATCTAAAAAATTATAAGATTGTTTTTAAATTATAAACAACCTATTATGGAGCAACTTGAAAACATCTTTAATTTGTAACCGTAATCAACGAGTTACACATTAGAAAAATTACTAAATTCAGATGTAGATCAGCGCCTTCCGATTTTATTATATGAATAATAAAGTAAATCCGTGATCCGTTGGAGGCGAGGTGGAAAATTGTATACATAGTGTACATTAATTTTCTCTGTATGTTTTTTTCGTAAGAATCGCTGACTGTGCGTCAGTCTCATCAAACATTTTAAAACTATATTCTAACTTACAACTTCATAATGATTTTTCGGGAGAATAAAAACAAGAAGGAAAAATATCTTCCCCGAGTGTGGCTTGAACACACGACCCTCTGTACACCGGACAGATGCTCTCACGGCCCCCGATAGCTCAGTTGG